>VZRO01001314.1:51876-71508 GCA_013397915.1 Daphoenositta chrysoptera
AAAAAAAAAAGGGGAGGGGGGAATTTCAAGGAAAGGAATAGAAATCTAAACTTGGGTGTTGCTTCCCCCGTGCATACACGTGAGCAGCAGAGACTCCCAAAAAGACTAGAGAAAGATTGCCATCTTCTGGAAGGATAAATATGTGCCATTATTCAGAATACTAAACCTGTTATAAGCATATTTTTTAAACCATAGTATATTTCTAATAAATTTGTTTCTCAACATGCATTCTTATCCATATAAAATTAATTCAGTTTAATTTCATCGATTATATGCCATGAACCCAGCTTTAGATACTGACATAGAATCTTGGGTTTTAATGATACTCTCGTCAAACTTAAAATTAGGAGGGTGTTAAGGATTATCAGTAGAGATGGACTTCATCTATTCTTTATCCTGCAAAGCAGGCTTTTTTTTTTTTTTAACTGAGCATTTAGAAGTCAAATTTAAGGTGTCCAGATGTGAACAGACTGAAAAAAATAAAGAAAAAAAAATCATTGTCCTTTTAAACAGCATCAGCTGTTGTTCTACCCACTTCAGTAAATTAAGTACATCTGTTTCAAACAGAACCTTTTTATTAATCAAAAACCTGCAGGCAGTCTGTGGAGCACAGGGACATTTAGCATTGTTTTCAGTTAGTCCGTCTTAGAAATGCTTATCTGTATTAGAGGAGTTTATGCAGCGACTGGGATTAAAATACCCACAGAGCTACTGCCCATTCTGCTCAGGGCAGGAAGGGTCAGGAGCCTGGGATAGCACAGCCCATGTGCTGGACCGTGAACTCCTCTGTCTGCTGTCCGTGCTGTGTGGGGCTGTCAGAGGCTGTGCTGTCACCCAGAGCTATTCCTGCACCTGCCCCCAGCCTCTGGTGGTGGACATGGGCAATGAGAATGGATGGACCACTGGTTTCATCTGTCTTGGCAGAGCAGCATGCAGGGAATCTGCCTTGTTCCCTTGCAGCGGTGGTGTGAGCTTCACCAGCTTGGCAGTGGGCGAAGTCCTTGTGGGGAAGACAGGATGTCTGCCTTTGGGATGCTCCCCTCCCTTGCGGTTCGATTCAGTGCAGCTCTGCTCTATGGCCTCTAGTACATTCTCGTGAGAGGTGATGTCATTCTTCCTTTTCATGGTTTTGATACCACATTTTGGGAGCCTTTAAACTTCCAGGACAAGAGCTCAGAGGGGACCTTGTGTGAATGGGAATCTCTGTCTCTTCTTACTAGCTTCCCAAATTCATACAATGTGAACTTGCTGGGAGCTGGGATTCCCAGTGAACTTCACATTTTGGTAAAAGCTGCCACTACAAGTGACACTGACAGTCTACCTTATTCTCCCGTGCTTTGAGTATTGGCTTGACTTGCTGCTGTTTCACATACCTCCTTCATGGTGGTGATGTCGTGGTGTCAGTCTGCCACTCAGCAATACTTCTGCTAAGGGGCTCCTTTTGGCATCAAAATTTCCAGTGCCCATGGGGAGAGCTGTATTGGTATCTCTTCAGGGACTGAAATCCTCAGTCCTCAGAGCAGATGCAGTTGCATAAACTTTTCTCTCCCCATTTTTTTATTCTGCCCTTTCTGCAGCTATCAGGTGTGGCCAGGAAGATATCCTAGGGCTGGGTTGCTTTTGGTCTTTGCCATGCTGCTAGGACAGTGCACAGGACAAGGGGTGACCTGATGCCCAGGGTGCTGCCTGTTTCCAAGTTAAGGTCACTCCTCCCCTATAGCATTGGCCAGAGCTGCCAGCTTGCTCCATACAAGCTCTCAAGCAGCTTCCACATGGGGATGGCTGAAATCTTTCAGTGTTTTAAGGAAACTTTCTACTCAGTCAATACAGGTCACTCTTCTGCACTTAATCCCAACCCGCAGCACCAATCACTTCCCATATAATCTCCCAGAACAGCTGTGCTGTGATTGCATTGTGGATTACAAAATGACCATTTTCCACAAAACAGCTGCTGATCAGGGGGATAGCATTTAATAATCACTGGGGAGGCAAAGGAGGAGGGGAGCAGACAAAGGAGGAAGGGGTTTTGCAGCAATTGGGTTTCTTGGAGGATACAGAGATGAGCAAAACAGCAGACAAAGCGTGAGTCCCACTCTGTGCAGTTCATCCAAATTAACAGGACTTCAAAGACTTGCTGCTAAGGTAAATTCAACTATCATTCCTTTTGGGGCTATCTAGATATTATGATCAGTTATTATCAGTGAGTGCCTGGCTTTTGTGGAGGGAAGCTTTTCTGACAATGTTTTCAGGAAGTAGTTCAGATTTGCTTCTCATTCCATATGTCTTCTGCATCCTTGATCCACTTCCTACTTCTGACTCATCTGTTTCTTGTATTTTTATGTCTTTTCCTTGACACTCTTCCTGAAATTATACAGCCTTTCAACCACTGTCATAAATCAACTGGAGAGAATATTTTTCCCACTATTGAAGATTTAAATTAGAAAGATGATTTTTGTCAATATTGTGAGTGGAATTATTTTTGTTAAATAAAAGCATTAGCAACCCAAAACCTGATGACAGAAAATCTTATAATCAAGTATTGATGAAAAACTGAAAAACTTTGTGTGCTGAAGATTTCAATTTTCAGGTGAAAAATTGTTTTTGAGGAGAGCAATTTCATCTGTAATTTCCTTTTCAGTCATAAGCCAAATTTTCCACAAAAAAACTTTCAGTGAGAAGTTTGCCACTAACCTTAGCCAGAAACTGTTCCTAGTAGGTGTCTACTCTGTGAAAATGGTGATATTCAACATACATTCAAATCATGAAAGTCATTAGTTATGGCATTACTAAGATGTTATCATCTCCAGGGTGCAGAAAGAAATGTCCTGCTGAGGAGACAAAAGAAGCCAGAGTATGAAACAATACAGGAAAATTTCAGGAGCTGAGTATTCTCGTGCTTTCAATGAGGGTGTTCAGGGTCAGGCACTGCTTTCTCAGTGTGATGAGATGCTAATAAAGTCCTGCTTTTCAAGAGGAGCTTCAGCACCATCTTTGTTGACTATGTTTCCAAGCTCGCTAGTTAGCAACCCATATTTTTAATTAGCAGAAAAAATTATTCTAACTGCACCACTTTTAGCTGTGGTGCAGTCACGAACAATGCAAAGCTCAGTCTTGTATTGTTTATTTGTAGTGGTGTCCACAGAATGCTGGGTCTTTCTCACACGTTCAGCGTTGGGTGAGTCAGCCGAAGTTAAGTGAAGAGGACCAGCAGCAGGCAAAGTCTGCACAAACTGAATCTATTCAAGGGTAAATAGATTTTCAGAGTCATAAATAGGAAAGGGTGGGAGTATCTGGATGAAGTTGTGCCAAACATAGGGAGTGCCATGTGGGAAGAGACATGCATTGATTACATGAAAGTTGATATGTGGGTAGATGACATCTAATCAATCTATAGAGTGATATTTTGGGGTTCTCAGGAGTCAGTGCAGGGTTTTGCAGGAACCCCAAAGTGTACAACTTCCCTCTGAGTGAGAAAGTCCACAGGACCCTGGTTCACAAACTGCTTTCTGAATTTCTTTTAATGATGAGATGAAACCGGTAAGAATATTTGTGGAAATGTTCACTTTTACAGGAAAAAAAAACCTTTGGCACTTTTTGTGAAAGCAGAGATGATGTCATCCCACCACCCTAGCAAATTTCTGATGTGCAGATGAGAGCTCAGGTGGAAGGTGCTGCTCTGGGGCCTGTACTCAAGATGCCCGGTCTGGATAGCTGGGCGTCCTCTCTGAGCAGGTCACTGCTTTGATGTGTGACCTTCAGCAATAGGGGAACATTTTCCTGCCTTTTCCCACTGAGAAATCACTATACTCTCTGCCTCCCTAGGTACAGTAATGAACTGCTTGAAAAAGTGTTTTGGGACACTTGGCAGCAAGATTTCTCATTGAGTTGGAGAGAGCATTCATTGTATTTCTTGTAAAAGCAACACATGGTATTCAGGGAAGTTGGTTAACAGTTTCTCCCCATCATCTCTGAGATGGATGAATGTGATGTTCCTTTCATTTTGCTCAGACACCTCAATGCACTCAGCCCTGCTATGTCTGCTGGGTCACCAGTACAGATATTCAGCATAGTGTGAAATGGTTGAAGCTGACCTATTGGTCTGCTGCCCTGGCTTTCAGAAGTGATTCGTCCACACTGAGTGAGCTGTTGGGATGTTGTGAGGAGGGCAGAGTGCTCATAACCCCTCCCCACAGATGCACGCTGGGAAAAGGTGGGACCCATAAGGCTAGATGGGACAAGGGGTGTGATGGTCCCTCCTGTTTGTGTGTTGTAGATGGAGCTGCTGAAAGGACTGCCACTGCGCCGTACTTTCCTGGCTGTCCTCCTGAACCTGCTGGCTCTCACCCTCTCCACCACTGCGTTGCTGGGCAGCTACTGGTGCACCGGGACCCAGAAAGTACCCAAGCCTTTGTGTGGGAAGAGCAAAGCCTCCCAGTGCGTGGGTGTCCCCATGCCATCTGATGCAGATGCTAGCAATATTTCATCTGAGGATGTAGTACACTACAGCTGGGAGACTGGAGATGACCGCTTTGCCTTCAGATACTTCCATACAGGGATGTGGCTTTCCTGTGAAGAGAGCATGGAAGGGCCAGGTAGTGTGTTGCTCAGGCAGCCACAACTTATTCCCTTGTATTTACTCCACAGAAGTTTGAAACTGAAAGGTGGGAGGCTGACAATACTTGGGAGAAAAGTCTTCTTCCTTTTCCTAGATGGTATCAGCCCTGTGTATTGGTGTGGTCAGTATATTTCTGTCCTTCACTGGGATGTTCACAGAGCAGGGAAACGGAGAATGGTTGTCTCTGGTGTGCCCTTTGGCCTGGAATAGGGGCTGTGAAGTACAAGTGATGGTGGTGATGGCAGTGAGTTTGTGACGGCACTGTTCATCCTGATGGGAACTACCATGAGTCTCCTTTCCCTTTCGCCACATTGCCATTCCTACACACATACTTCATGCTCTTCAGGGTAAATTTGTGCATGTCCTCTCAGAAATTTAAGTAGAGTGATTTTATGCAGATGTTAATTTTTAGCTATCACTGTGAGAACTACAATAGTTGGCGTTCTCCTTAAATCACCAAACTGAGTGTTTTTGTGTTATTAAACAGATGCTGGGCTTTTCTTAAAACAAACCCCAAAACCCCAGAGAAATAGAATTACTACCTTATAGATACAGAGAAAACCTGGAGGATCTGAACCCAAAGGAACTGAAGCTAGGAGGCAAACTGACCTGAGGATTAGAGCTGCAATATTGTAAATGTTCTTAGTTTTTGTGATATTGTGACAGGTGTCATTTGTGGGTTTTGGCCATGGGGGACTGGCACTGTAAATCCTGGAGTGCCGGGGACTGGTTGTGCAGCCTGTACTAGAACCCTTTGGTGCTTCCCTTCACCCTTGACTTGTTCCTGCCCAGACCTGCTCAAGTCCTTCTGCTGGAACCTGTGCCACGCCAGCACAGGTGGGTGCTCTGCAGTGCTCAGATGCCCTTTACTGCCTGGCACACACATCAAAGATCAGAACTAATCCAGAAGGTGGCCAACAGGGAGATTTGTATCTAAAGATAGTGATGAAAGCCACTTTCACTTTCATCCTGACTTTCACTTTCATCCCTGAACCCACCACCCTCCCTTCAGCTCTGCCCAAGTACAAACATCTCACCTTCTTTAACCAAACCATCCTTCCAGTACAGTATTTTTCATCTCTGTTGCTGTCATAGTTTGAAAATAAATAACTGGTGAAGAAAAGCAGACAGAAGGAGGGGTTGGAGCAGAAGGAAATGTGCTTGAAACTCTCATGTCCTAAAAAGTGGGCTGCTTTTTGTTATGAGCATTTCCAGATGGGCTGTGGAAGGAGATGTGTTTATTTAGGACTGGTTTGGGTTGGGTTGTGTTTCCATGATGCTTGTGGGAATGAAACTACATCCCTTGACTGATTTCTCTAAACGACTTATCTGGCCACTGGGTAGTCCTGGAATAACCCCAGTGCCTGAAGGAACGCAGAAAGTATGTAACATCTGGATTGCAGCAGAACACGGGGTAGAGCACGGGGTAGAAGCACAGCCAGTCTCAGTCTCCTGCTTCCTGTAAATCAAGCACAACCCACCCACCACTGTGCATCTTTGAAGCAAGTGCATAGACAATAAAAACAACAAAAAAGGGACTACTCTGAACGAAAGAAGTTGAGTTGAGCTGGAGAAAGGATTTCATTATTCAGGCTAATCTCAGGATCCGTTTAGATGAGCCATTACTGAATATCCTCATTAAAGTTCTAGGTGAAGTAGCAAATTGCAAGTTAATGAGAACTACAGATGGCAGTAAACTGGGTGGCATCCTGAGAGCTTTGGATGACAGAAGTAACACAGGAGATTTGGAAAGATTAGAACTGGGGATAGAAATTAAGAAAATGAGATTCTTACATGAAGCGGAAATGTCTGAGAGAAAATACTGTGCCAAGTGGAGGAGAGGACCCTCAAATGCAGTAATGCAGTATGCAGGGGCAGAGACTTATAGATAATAATGATGGACCCTCAGCTGAGACAGTAGTTTGTGCCTGGCTAACATAAAAAGCCAAAGCAAATATTAACACAATTTGTTGAAATAGCATGCCTAAAATGTGAGGACCAAGGACCATATTTCTCTATGAGTCTGCCACAGAGGAGGGGCTCGCATCTCTGTCACAAAGTATTTCATTTGGGAAGTTTGTTTTTTTTTTGCTTTCTTTTTTGAGAAGCAGTGCTAGAAATGCTCTTCTGAGATTAGGGTGTGTGGGAATTCAGCAGAAGTGGTGAATCTGCAGTCTGTTACAAGCTACACCCTTAATAAACCTGATGATCAGTAATGTTGTGAATGAGTAGCAACAGATTTTTATATCCAGCAGAGGTTAGTAAGATTTATGAATTGCTGAAGCTTTTCTTCTGAAAAGGCTATTTCTAGCTTTGCAGGCAAATGTTGCCTTCCCATCCTTTGCCTCAGTGAAGGTCTGCAAAGATAGTCAGAAGAAGACCAGAGGTGAGAAGGTCTGATGGGTAGATTCAGGGATGACTGGATGTATGCACTGAAAAGAGCGAGATAAAGTGATTTTCTTTTCCCTTATGTTCCCTGCATTGTTTTGTAAACTGAAAGCTTTGGGTTTGTGTTTCAGAAGAGAAATGCCGCAGCTTTATTGAGCTTTCACCACCAGCAGAGAGAGGTAAGAGCAAATCCCGGTATCTCACTGTAGCTACCCAGTGCGCCTCCTTGGGACAGGGGACCTGCAACATTTTGCCTGTGTGGGGACAGCAGGGTGAGTCCCCAAAGAGGCAGGCATGAAATCCTGTCCTCGTGGTTGCTAAAAGAGCAAAGATTTCCTCCCAGATGTTCGCATAAACCACTGCCATTTTTGAAGTCGGTGCTAGAAACCTCAGATGCCCTCCAATATGAAGTGTGATTTGTCTTATGTAGTAAGTTGCCTGGTCTGGGGTTGTCATCTTGCTGTTGTAAAGGGGAAGAGGATGGATGCCGCCTCAGGGCAGTTCCTCACACACAGGCTACATATTAACTCAGTGCTTCTGTTTTGGGGTCTAATATGATGAATCTTGGAAGCTGAATCATCTCTTACTTTGTGGTAAGTAAACAGGACACCTGAAAGTTATGTTTTCAAGGTGAAGTCCCTGCCTCATTAAATACAAAACTACATTTGGGTAGGAGAGATCACCCCTCCTGTCTTTGTCACGTGTTTCAAATCACCGTGTGGATAGACTCAGTATACTTTGATGTATGCGTACATATGCTACGGAGATTTTACTTAATAAAGGCTTTTCAATTGGTGTGGGCTTGCTAACTATTCCCTGAGATGGAGGCTGAAGGCAAGTTGTTTCAGAAGATGTTCATATGTCAAGGGAAAGGCCTGGGGTGCAGAGCCTGCATCAGCATTCAAACCCTGACAGCAAGGGCATAATAAATACCGGGTATTTGCAAGCATCATTTTCACCCCTTCTGCACATAGTATCATCTTAAGATGACCGGTGCAGGTGCCATTGTATAGCTGGGTTAGCGCTGGACAAGGCAGTGTGACTGCTGATTGTGGGTTGGGCTGGTGAGCTGGGTATGTGCAGAGCAGCTCCACCATACACAGGCAACCTTACAAGACCGAATTACACATCACCAGTGGGAAGCCTGGACTCACAAGGAAAATGATGCAGAGGTCTCTGTGTATGTGTGGTGCCTGCAACCTCCAGAATACTTTTTGACAGTCTGACCTTTAATGAAATATTCTCCTTGATGGTGCTGCAGCAAACAAGCCAGCTCCTTTAAACAGGGAATGCAGCTCATTTATTTCTGCTAAAGAGCTGGGTGACTCTATGGCACTAATGATGTTGAGTATTCAAGTCAGTGCCACATTAATGAGCGTTTTCTTCACACTCCTTTTCCCCACTGAATGTCTGCTCTACAGCCATTAATAGTTGCTAACAGTAGAGTTCACAGTGCTGCTTCATTTGTCAGATTAATGTTTCTTCCTCAGTGAATCCTGTGCTTTTCCACAGCCCAGCATTACAGAGTGCCTTTCTTCATTCTCCTCCAATTCCTACTGCGCAGCTGTAGAACTCAGCTCAGCTGTGGACTCTGGTATCACTTAAATCCCACTCAAAATCCTGGCATGAAAGTACCTGTACTCTGTTCAAGAAGCAGGGTGAGTGGCCAATGTTACTGCCCTGGCTGGATATCAACCCCAAGGAACATACTTTCATTCTAATTGGGGTTTCAGTGAGAAATACAGGCTTGCAGGGGGCTTCCAGAATTCCAGAGGCCACATCCCAGACAGTCATGGATACACCATATAGTTCTTAACTAGTTGAGTCCCAGGTTAAAAGTTGTTTGCTTTCGTTGTTGTGATTAGAGCTCAGATGTGTTCATGGCCAATCTATGACCATTAGGTTTTATGTTAGTAGTCAACAGCTTCCCCAGTCTTTTTCCTTTTGCTTTCCTCCTTGCTGTTTATGAATAATGCTGGCTTGTTTACAGATGGCATTTTAATTCCTCTCGGCTCTGCCACGCTAGAGGAGCCAAGCCATCCTCTGTGACAGGCACTCTGTCCCCTACAGCATCCATTGATCCCTTGCTCACAGACTAGGGAGATTGGTTTGGGGTGTTTGCTGTTTTCCTTTGTTCCCCTCTATCCAAAGGACATCCTTTCAGGATTGGGTTGAGTGAGGGGTGTACTCTCCCTTGAACATGGTTTCATCCTGTATTCCCGGCAGGAATCCTGTGGCTGTCACTGGGATCAGAGATGCTGTACATCAGCTTGCTGCTCATCAGCTTCATCCTCCTGATGCTGGAAATTCTGCATACTGGCAATCCTGTCTGTGGGATGAAGCTCAATGCCTTTGCCGCTGTCTTCTCGGTGCTGTCAGGTGAGTGTATTACTGTAGTCTTGGAATCTCAGCACCGGAGGGCCTGCTTTTCCACTCAAGGCTGCAGTATGCTGCTCTGGCTCCTGCTGTAATTTTTTTGCTTTCTTGTATTTTGTGTCCAGGTCTCCTTGGGATGGTGGCACACATGATGTACACTCAAGTCTTCCAGGCAACGGTTAATCTGGGACCAGAGGATTGGAGACCGCACACGTGGGACTATGGCTGGGCATTCTAGTACGTGAGCTCTGAAGCCATCTTCACCTCCCCAGCCTTTAGAGCTTCAGTCATGCCACCTGCTTCCTCCTCCTTTCTTGACCTTCCGTGTGTTCCAAAGACGGGTGTACCATAGTTCTCCTATTACTAATCTCCTGTCTTTGCCTGACCCCATTTTAATAAATAGCGGCTGAGCTACTTAAATGAATAGCTACCAAAGGACTGGCAAAACAATGGGGTCACACGTAAACAACTGCCTTCAGCCCTGCTGACTAATCAGGCTTGCCTCTCTGCTGGTTTGCCCTGTTTGGTCTTAGCTCTTCCCTGTGTGCAGAGGCCAGTGTCACACTTGAGACGGTGCTCTCAAACACACCTTGTTTTTCTGCAATTTTAATAAGTTGCATGCTGGTTTGGCATCTTCAGTAACCAATGTTAGGCCAAAGGGCCTATTCCTGCAAACACCAAGCCTAGACACGTGCCTAAAGATGTGGGCGCAGCTCAGCCCCCAATCAGCAGTCACACCATCTTCTCCAGTTCTGGCCCAGCCGTGTAATGGACTGGAGGCCAAGGTCATCTCAAGCTGGTACTATGTGCAGGAAGGAGAGAAAGCAGGCAATAGACCACAGTGTCACTTGTGAGCCAGGAAGAGGAGCTGTGCAAAGCAAGTGGCTCAGTGGGCCTTTTTCTAAAGGATAAAGCAGTCAAGCACAGCTGATGCTGATGTGACGTACCTGACTTGAAAAACAGTTGGATGAGCCTTGCAGGTGCCCATTGCAAGTGCAGGTTCAGTTTGCAATGCTGTATTGATGATGACCACATTGATTCTTAAACACTCCAGTGCTGTGTGCCACCCGTGGACATCAAATGCCAGGATGGCAATTTGGTTACGCTCAGGTAGGCAAGCCTCACGCGCAGTAAGACACTGAGCAGCCCTGAAATACAGAACTTGCTTCCAAGCTGTGCTCTCCTGCTCTGACCAGTTACAGATGTTCCTGCTGCCCTTTTCCCTGTATCACTCCCTTCCCTGTGATGGGGATGACCAATATTTATCCCACTGATCTAAGAAGGATATTGTGGTGGGATAACCCCTAAAAACTGTAATGCTATTAGCCTTAGTCATTCTAGTTCATGTCTGTGCCCAGAAGGTTCTGCCTGGCAAATCACGGACAACTGGGGTGTGTCACGGTGTTCCTTACCCTACATGGTTTTTCACAGCATGTGCTTCTTCTGTATGTCTCTGGCAGCATGGCCTGGGCCTCCTTTACCTGCTGCATGGCCTCTGCTGTCACTACTCTCAATACCTACACCAAGACAATACTGGAGTTCAAAAGGAACCACATCAAAGGATACGATGGGAGCCTCAAGGATCACCCTCAGCACCACCAGTGCTTCATACAGCAAATAAGCAGCTACTATGAGCCCAAAGGCAAGGTCTTCCACTCAGTCTCTGAGGGAGTCGACTTCTACACTGATCTGCAGCAGAAAATACTACAGCGGGAACCAGAGCTGGACCTGGATGAAGTCTTGACCCAGACAATCGGGGAGGATTGCTGTTAGGGATGAGTGTACAGGGACAGAGCAGTGGGGTTTGGGAGGCACAAGAGCTCTGAACCAAGCACTGGCATCACTTTTAGCAGGTTTTGGGGAGCTCTTCCTTTCTCTACAGGGAGAAAGGAGGTGGACGCTGGGTCAGGGCAACTACAATAGCAGTTTGGGGGTCCTCCTTGGTCATACACAGTGTGATGGGTGCCCTCATTTGACAAGGGTGAAACTGAGAAGGGACATGTTGGTGCTAGCTGTCTCCAGGCACTTTCAGAGTTGAGGTAGATGTCCCAATCCCAGTATTGCACTTGGGAACAGATAGTTAGCACCATCCAGATGGTAAATTGCACTGCTGGGTGGTGTCACATTGACCTTCCATCAACTGCTCCAGGTCAGTGCTATGGTGAAGGGCATCAGTGTTCATATTGATCGGCTGTCACCCTCTCTGAATACCCTGTTTATTCTTAATTTCCAGGTCCAAACTCTTCTTCTCCCTGCCCCCAGATTAAAAGTCCTGCTGCAGTAGAAATAGGGGGTAGCTTTCAGATATCTCTCTCCTCTTTCCTATCTGTAATGACTCCCACTTGTTCCCTTCTTGCTTTTTGCCCAAAAATCTCCCATTCTGAGGTACTTTGCTGTCTGCCTCTTTCTACTGTTTATCTTCACAACCTTTATTTCTACTGTTTATCTTCACAACCTTCAAGAATTTGGCTGGACTTTTGCTTTTTACATTACTTCTCTTCATCTGTTCCTTTTTGCCCATTGTACAAATATTGCAAACAACCTGTGAATCAAAACCCCAAGCAAACTGATAATCTCTCAATGGTGAAAACACTGGTTCACATGACACATGATGCTGTACACAGTATTTATTTTGCTTCACTGCAGTTCAAATACATTTTCCCAACAATATACAGACAGACTCTTTATTCACAGTGGGGACGGGGGGTGTGGGCAGGGTGAATTCACATTAAGGAGAAGCTAACATCACTGCTCTTGAGTATCAGTTCTCTCCGGAAGAATCTCAGAAGAGTAACTACTTAGGTAACAGCCACTTCACCTTTCCCAGCAAGGTGGTGGCTGGACAGGAGGGAAGAGGCACTCCTGTTTAATCCCTCATACGTTACTGGTCCTCACACTTTCAGTCCTATTATGCAGCTCTATTAACTGACCACATATTATAAACACTAAACCCTGTCTGGAGGAAAATGCCAGGCCCAGAGCCATTGCTACAGTTGTGCTAATATATACAAAGCTATTTACATGAAAATACCATTAAACATATACAAACTGTTCACAGGCTCTGACATTAGGAGATCAGGGCCCAAGGACCAGCCTTGGGTCTTGCAGCTAATCCTGAAGGGCTATCCTGGAAGCTTTATATAGAGATGTGGGACGATGGAGAGGGTGATACAGCAAAGAGAGGTGTCAAGGGCTGAGGAGGGTAAACCCATGGCTAATGTGCCCATCTGAAAGGAGGGTCGAAGTCTGCTGTTACCTCACCACTCATGGGGAAATATGGGGAGGCTGGAAGGGCACATGCTAGACAGAAGAGTCCTTTGCAATCCTCATCTCAACTCTGCTTAATGTCAAAGGCCAAACTTAGAATGGCATACTAGGAAAGCAGTTCCTATATTGTTGCCCTAAACTATGGGGAACTACTGGGGCACCAAAATGGTTCCTTTCTATATGGTCTTTTCTATTACAAGAAAATTCATACAGATGCTCTTCAAATGCAACACAGGAGAATGATGGCACACTCTGGGGGACAGTTCAAAACACCTAACACACTGTGAGCAAATGTGTCCCAGGGGTAGCTTATTCCTCCTGGAGCTGCACACAGGACTGGGCTGGCAAGGGAATGGCAATATTGAGTGCAGAATAGGGTTAAAATGCCCAGAAAAGCTTTCTAGTTCTGTCTCTGTCTGAGCCTCTAAATCCTGAAGCATCAGTGTAAGAATCAGCTTTCCTGTGACTAGATTGAGTGACCTTTACAGTGACAGTCAGGATCTGCTGGACTTCTATCCCAAGAGGGCTGTTATACATTTGCAAAGGGGGACTCTGCCCACTGACTGCAGAGTCATGTTACAGTGACAATTTGGGTTCATACAAAGCTTAAGGATGGAGAGAAATAAGCTTTCACTTCTACATGACCTACATATGCCTGAACTTGGTGTCCTGAACTTGGAACTGGGAAAGAAAGAACAAGTGCAAGGGATTGGCAAATGCTGTGGAGACCATCTTTCTCTAGATCAGATAATTCAGCCAGAGAACTAATTTGTTTCTGAGACTGGCAGCAGCATGGACAAGACAGCTGAGAGCACAGGAGAAGTTGTAGATAAGACTAACCCTGTAAGAGCCAGAGGCTTCTCTCCAAAAATAAAAAGATTAAAGGTGTCCTTTAGCCACACCACTTGCCTTGACTCATCATGGCCCACTCTAGGCATAGAGCTTGTTTAGACTGCTTGGGAACACTGTTTGGACATAAAAACATGTGCCCTAAATCTCATTCATAAATTAAACATACAAAAAATATACATATATTGTATAAATTAACACATATATATATAAATCCTGATTTTATATATATGTGTATATAAATTCTAAATTCACATTTCTGTGTTACCTGGAAGGAAGCATGCAAGAACAGCATATGGAGGAGTAGTTGCTGAGCAAGGTTCCTCTGGTACAGAACAGGTCTGCCTCGGACAAACCTGCCTCCAGCAGCATTCCCCAGATAGCTGAAGAAAGGGGACACGCTTTTAGCCCCCATTCCTTCTGTGTAGCCGTTTTCCTGAAGATACACAGAGCAGCTTCCTATATTTCCCATACAGGCCACAGGTCCAACTAACATCTGAAGAACCACCAGGCTAGAGCTGAAGAAGGAAAGGCAGACAAACATTAAAGCCAGAATCTATTATCATCCAGTCTGGTAAAGTAGTAGTTTACAAGTCAGCAACAGAACCTGGGCACCACTATATGGAGGACCCTTGTTTGCCCATGTCAAAACAAGTGATCTCAGTCCCACCACTCTGATCCCTCTGCAAGTCTCTCAGTCTCTTATGATCATCATCCCTGTTTCTTTCTAAGATCCTGTGCTGTGTTCAATTGCCAAAGTACATCTTTGCTTCACAATCTGTCCAGCTTATGCCCAAGGGGGCAGCCAGTCATCTTGCAAACAGTCTCTTTGCAACCCACCAGTCTTTTTCCATCCCAAAGAGCACCTTAACTGTGTCTGTAGGGAAGAGACCAGATGTTTTCAAAGACATGGATTTCATTAGGGATTCCTGTACAATCTCACCTTCTGAGGAAAGTCAGCAAATTTCATCCGGGCAAGAAACCGCCTCACTTCTCCACGGCTGATTTTTGGAGTGCTGCTGTCCTTTAACCACACCATTCGACCTTGACTCATCATGGCCCACTTCAGGCCCAGCTTGCTGACCGAGAGAAATCCTGGCTGTTTTTCAGAAGTTGCAGTTGTTGTCACAGTGATGTGAAATGCATCCTTTTGGAGATCATTAATTCCAACTGGTCCATCAGAAAAGGGCAAGAAAATAGTGGTGAGGAGTAAATGATTATGTTTCTTCCAAAAGGAATTTTACAGCACTTACTCAGTCAAAACATCAGGACTTAGAGTATATTCAGTCTGACTTTACAATTCCATGTACCTTAGTTGATAAAGAAAAAATTATCTTAACATTTTTCCATGGAAAGAAACTGAAATATAGATCAGACATGGAAGGGTTTGGTTCCAGGTTATGCTTTTGGCCTTGACATAGGATATGAACATATTTCAAAAATACAGATCACTCTTGGGTTTCTTTCCCACGCCTGTTAGCAGCTATCGTTTACCTCTATAAAAGGGGAAATTTGTAAAGCATTGGCAAGTCAGGTGCCTCCAGTCACTGCAGAATGATCTGTACAGACCTCAGAAATCCCAGTTTCTAAAAAACCCCAGTAAAAACAGTATTCTATTTGTTATCGACTGAACTGTGTTTTTGATACAAGTCCAATTAGATGTTATTATTATGCAGCAGTTTTTCTATGCTTCCTGGCCTACTTCTCTCAGTTCTGGATGAACTGATCTTTTATCCCACACTGCCATGCACAAGAGGCTGGCTATTTGCCAAACTGTTTAGAAAGAGCAAGGAAATCCAACAGGGACTGTACAATCTTGTATAGATGTTAAATGCAGATCTACTTTTCCCTGAAAACATGCTTAAATATTTTGGATTCCCCCTTACAAAAAGAAAGAGGAAGAAGCAGCACAGCTGCTATCCCAAAGAGCAGGAGATGGCTGACAAAAGCAGAAGTGTATCTGAGGTGACAGAGAAAAGTTTCATAGTAATTTTTCAAGCACTGCATTAAATTATAAATAGCTCCATGGAAAGCAACACAACTTCTCTGGTGTAAAACATGCATTAAATCAAACTTGAATCTTTCATTGGTTAAACATGTGTAAGAAACTTTGTGGGCCTTTTATGTGCAAAGTAGGGGGTGGACAGGATGCTCCTTCAAGAGGAAGATGAATCTTATTTCCCACTGTTGTCCTATGTGTGGTACACCTTAGGTGCTGCCTTTAAAGGCACAACTACAGCCCATTGTTTCTCATGGCTACTCCTCTCTCCGTATTTCTAGCCTAGGTAGTTTCTTCTCCATTTGTGCTCACCTGCTGAAGCAATGACTTTGTCTGTTGCGTTGGTGAGGTCCAAAAGGACTGTAGGGAAAACAGGATGGAGGAGATAGAGGTGGTGCAGCCCTGGGCGCTCAGGTCTGGGACCAGGTTGCTGTTGGAATGCAAGAGACAAAAACTTAACAGCTGGCTAGCAAAGGGGAGACTAGCTTTGTTAAAAAATAAAGTCTTCTGTCACTGTGTTGTTTTCACATGGATCAGAGAATGAAAAACTATGGTTCTACAAAGATGAAATCCTGGAATATTTTTTTTTTCCCTAAATCAGAATTTGCTCCACAACTTCTGTTTGGTAAGGTTGAAATCTAGCTCTCTCATATGCAGCTTGATGGGCAAAGCTACAGGCTGGAACTTTAAGTCACCATGCTGAACTGTGTGCCTGCATGGACAGAAGAAGCACTCTGGGCTGGGAACAAATCTGCAGTTACAACTCCTCAGTGCTGCACGAAACAATGAAATTCACAAATTTTTGTGTTTGTGGAGGCAAAATTTCTGTCTACAAAGCTTTACAATGAAAAATTTGCACACAAAAACTCCTGTGTTCAGGCTCAGAGAAGTCAGAATGTCAAGTAAGAGATGTCCCTGACAGCCTCCTTTATATGTTAGGTTTCAAGTTCAATGACAATAGGAATAAAAGACAGAGTCTGCATGTGCTTCACAGAGAAACCTCGAAGAGAAGAAAGGATGCGTGCTCACCAAACTTTGTAACACAGGCTGTGTTTCATCAGCCCAGAAGAGAAAAACAGACTTCTTGTCCAAAGTCATGACTGAGAGTGCATCGAGTTGTTGCCTCTGCCACGGAAGTTCCTGGTTCCAAACAGGGAGGCCAGATTTGCCGTCTACCACCACCACCTCAAGGTAGGGAGAGATGGAGCATTAATGGGTGTCAAGGCGTGGGTATGCAGAGCCCCCTTGCAGAGGCATGGCCTGTGCTGTTCCCTTTCATGCCTGTGGCCACACAGGAATGAGTGCCAGCCAAAGAAACGGGAAAAGTGAAGACCAGAGAATGTTTGTCTCTTTTTAGCCAACCTCCCCCACTCCTATGCTGCCATTGCCCTCCTTGCCGTCACCTGTTTTACCTTTTTGTTCCCATCTCCAGTCTGTGCTTGCAGCATGAAGTCCAGAGTTTGGTCAGCACCAAAGTAACCTGGTACAGGCTGGCTGTAAATTTGGAAAAAGAAACACTCAGCTCCATAGTAGAAAAAAAGCTATTTCAGATGGAGGCAGTATAGTTGCCTTCATCCTCCATTCTGCCTCTTAAAATGGCAGGATTTTTCATGCTAAATACGGTCTTTCATCCACTCAGAACCATTCTGACTGTCAGGAATCACTTGTTGGTGGATCAGAAAAGTGAGAAATGGTAAAGCAGCCCATGGTGCTTGTCAGCCATTTTTCAGAGTTGTCTGTGTGGGGGGCATCCCTTGATGGGCTGTGTAGACATCTGTTTATCTCCCGGTACATGACCCTATCATTCTTTCTTTTGCATGAGAACCTGTACAGTTGTTGCTGTAATTATAGAAAATTATCCAGCCCTTCCAAAATGCATTGGCACATTTGACCTCCTGCTGAAAGTGGATTTCCCAGGCTGCCTTAGCTGTGTGAAATGGATCTTAATATACTCACCATTAACGTCAGTCCATGATTCCTTGTATTCTTACTCCTGGCAGGTTTACAAGCCTTTTTATGACCCTAAACAGGTTAAATGAAGTCCCTTCTCATCTTCTCACTTCTGGGTGATACAACACATTAACATCTCTCATTATAACTGTTTTTTAACCATCTTGCTTGCTTTTGGCTTTCTGAGCCTTGCCTCTGTCTTCCTTCAATTCACCACAGCTAGACACAAGGTTGTAAATAAGCACATTGGAGTCTACAAAATTCAGAGAACCAGAGATTTTATGGCAAGGCAGGATCATCAGAGTGTATCGTCTCTCCTCTTATTTATTACAGATGACTGTATTTCACCCAATTAACCAAGTAGCAGTAGGCTGACTTTGCCTCATCTTTGATGAGATGAATTCATCACTTCTTATGACAGTCAGTTCTAATGATTAATTTCACCCAAAGAGACATCCCTGCATCTTCATTTTCTTGAACATGAATGGCTTTTGCTTCAAGGCACTTGTTCTTGCTATGCCTGTTAGCTTCTATTTCTTACACACCCTTATGAACTCACCTCTCAGGCTTCTCTTTGATATATAAACTCAGGAATTTAAATCATCCATGTGAAAGCATTTTCTCCTGACCTTTTCTCAATTTTTTTCCAGCTTCTCCTTTAAAATGTGCATGACAGAATGGTTCCTGAACAGTAATCCCACAGTACCACAGTGGCTTGACTTTATACTTACGACATCAAACAACATCATTTGCTTTACAGACACCTCTGGCAACCAGGTGTTGCTTTCAAGGCAGTATCATGAGACACTCTGTTGCGGTGCCTACAGTTTGAAAGCTCTCCAGTAGCAAAAGGAAGTAGCAGGCAATTCTATCCTATGACCACAAACTCAAAACATCTCCTAAGGTGCCTCTTCTCATGTCTCTTATGGGTTACAGTCAGTGGCAGATCCCACAAACTGAATGCAGACAGAGGTAAGTACATTGGATGCTACCAATCAAGTGAAAAATCCCCTGGGCACATTCTCAAATGAACCAGAAGGCTAGTAATTATTCTGCCCAACAGTAATCCCCACAGCAACCTGCTATTAATCCTCTCTTGTCTGAAACATCCATTTACAACACAATTTGCAACTGCTTACTCAATTTCATGGTCTCTGAACTTCACCCTTGTTTTATGAGTACTGATTCTCCTTTATGGTTTTCCAGGGATCTTGTCAAAAGCTATCTGGAAATGCAGCACATCTGCAGTAGCCATGTTGGTTTTCTCAGGAATTTTTCCCACAGGTCTGGACTTAGTCTGCCTGGATGAAGTGGTGTGCTTGGGGCAGGTTTACCCAGGAAATGGGGCGCTCACAGCTGGCTCTGTAAGCTTTGTCTAACAAGGAATTCAGTCAGTTTGACTCTGTGGTCACACCTCTGAGCTGAATTTGTCCCCCAGCCTGTGGTGCCTAAGTAGAACTTAAGTTCTGAAAAAATCCAAACAAACCTCTTAATTACATGCTTGCCCACAACACATTCAGTGTAGCAAATTTTGTCTTTCTTAACTCTGAAAAAACAGGTAGTCCAGGACTTTAGCACAGTGGCCTAGAACAAGAATTGCTTTCATTATTTTTCAATGATTATCTGACAGCTCCTCTACATGTATTGTACTCTGTCCCTTGGGAGGTCAAGGAACAAGAAAAAGCAGCAACCTTGAATACTAGCTGCCCAGAGATGTTGTGAAGTCTCCATCCTTGGAGATTTTTAAAACCTGACAGCACACAACCCTGAGTAATTTGCTCTAGAGCTGAGTCTGCTTGAGCAGGTAGGTGGGATTAAGCAATCTCCAGAGATGCCTTCCAACCTCAACCATACTGGTAAAGAAGTTTTCAACCCTTCTTGATTTGTATTTTCCAATTTATTACTGCATCCACTTAGAAATTTCTTGTGTATAACTGATTCTACAGCACCTATGAAGTGGCTTTGCTTAGTACACACTTACCCTTTAAACTCGATGCCAGACACATTCAAAAGTCTGCAGATTCTGGGCCTAAAGCACTTCTATTCCATTTCCTTTCCCCATAACACAATCAACTAGCCATAATCCATTCCTAAAGTTGTGGCTTATGTCACCCATCAGCCCTCAAGAATGTGGACATTACCTGACTATCAAACATAGCTGAACACCCTTTTTTTTTTTTTTTTTTTT
>VZRO01001314.1:71523-100699 GCA_013397915.1 Daphoenositta chrysoptera
TTTTTCCCTTAATGAAGTTCCAATGCCTTCTTCCCATTTATGCTCTTGACAGTTGGGTAAAACTGAGCTGAGAGCTGCTTTCTTTATTCTCAATACTAGAGCAAGCAATTGTATCCCATGTAATTTCCCTCAATTGTGTCCAACTGCCTTTTGCAAATATTTAATACCAGGCAAGCTGAATTTGCTGGTTATTACCACTCCACAAGATCTGGAAAATGCCTTAATTTCCATGTGTGAAATTAGAGGATGAGCAGTATTATTTTAAGGTTTACATTTAGTATAGATGGTGTGCTGAATGTCATCAGAATGCTCATTTTCAGCTTTCAAGGACCATTAAGATCTCTGGGCCATACTCATTTATCTGCTCTAAATTCTTAACATCACTAATGTAACTGATCCTCTCCACTGAAACCCTGGACAGCAGGTGGGCTGAATCACACATCAATAATTCACTGAATTCCAGCGCCACATCATTCCCATGACTTCAGTGTTGGGTACCTGAATCAAGCCCCTTATTTGTAATCACTCACAAGCACAGCTCAAGTTTCCAGTCTTCTGTTCCTTCCTCCCCCTGCCCTCCTCACTTGGCTCAACAACACACACCTCCAGTTCTTAGATTCCTCTGCAGACTTGAAGAATTACTGTCAATTGCTTTCTAAGGAACACATGTGCTTACAACTGGAAGTTGGGAAATGGTACAGGAAGAAATAGGACAGAAAAATGTTCCCAGTAAGTTACCTGCTGATATTCTGCAGCTCCAGGGTCCAGCGGGGCTCCAGGTCCTGTCCCCTCAGCAGGATCAAGCCCTCTTTGGTTGTGATGAGCAGGTTGCTGCAGTTTATGTCAGGTGTCTTCACTGTCTGCAGGAAGTCAACACCCTCACTGGGACAAATGGAAAACAGAGAGGAGATCAAGGCTTGTATCTGCACATCTCAAGCAGTAGCTGCCTGTCCACATGGCAATTCCTAGCAAAGATTTGAACTACAGTTGGAGAAGTCCATCTTTTCTCCAGTGATGTGGGTTCCTCAGTTAAGTGAGCTAAATTCAAATGTGGGGTCTTCTGAACATCATGAGTTACCACAAAAAGCATTAAGTTTGCTTGTTCACGTTTGCTCCCTCCCTTTATTCCTATCGAGGCCTGCTCCACAGTTTGGCAGTAAAAAAGAGTGAGCTCAGAAATCCAGGCCCACACAGACTGAGCTTCCCAAAGAGACTCCATTAGCTGGGAACACCTCTTTTTTTCCCTTCAGCTATGCATACAAGGCTGAAGAAAGGAACAAGGAACTCCCTTTTATTATAGCTCCCTTTTATTATACTCTGCTCTTCTTTTGCTAGGACCACCAGAGCACAGGGAGGAAATTATGAATTCCCCACATTATTCCCCAGTTATCAACTAGTCAGTGGAGAGAAGGACAGTATTGAAGTAGAAGCAACCACCTCTAGGGGCACTAGTAAGTGTCTACCCTTCCCTTCCTCTTTCAGAAGGAGCAAGATGACAAGTCCATCTTCTACCTGTAAATGCCAATGAGCTCTGACAGGTTGACAGATCTGCGCTTTTCCCACTCTGGCTCCTCCTGCTGCAGCATTGCAGGAAAGTTGTCCCGGTTTCTGGCTTGGGTAAAGATATCCCTCAGGGCAACTGCTTGAACATTACCTGCCAGGAAGAGTAAAGATGAAGAGTCCTGACTGCAAAAGATAACCTAGTAGAACAGAGGGTGATTGGGACCACTGCAGTTGTGGTAGAAGGCAATGAAATGCCCAGAGCTGGAACCTTCCTGGTATGATGTGCCTTTGGGAAACTCCAAGGTTTTTGAGACTAGCAGTGCTACAGTACAGTGCTCCTTGTACTTTTCCACACCATGGCAGTGAGACTTGTGCTTTTGCCTCCTAGCTTTTACAGCAGAAGGCATGGCAGAAATATCCCAGGGATGCTCTGGACCATTTTAGGTAAAACAAATGTTTTCTCAGGAAGGTGAAGTGCTGCAGATGCAAGGTGCATCTTACCAAAACCAAACAGGATATAGATGGCTCCTCGGCTGGTGATGTGGACTTGAGGGCCAATCACTTTCCCTTCTCCATTGGTGCTGTACTTCACAGGCCCACCCAAAGCAGTTCCAGTCTTTCCTGATACCAAGATGAAAAACACATCAGGCTGCAAGGAGAGAGAGGTAAAGAATTTTATCCATGCTTTCATGCACCTCTGCAATCAGAATCTTCCCTCAACCCCACAGCATGAAGCTCCACTGATCTTTTCCCCCTCAGCAAGGTCTATATAGTGCTTGCTTTCTCTTTGCTCAGTCTGACTTCCTGGGCATCTTACATTCATGTTTTTCTCTTGACACAAATGCAACAAATATGAAAGGAATTTCAAAAACCTGAGCTCCTCTAACAACATCAGTGTTAGAATTGTGGGGAGGGATGAGCATAAAGGAAATCTGCATCTGAATTAATCACACAAGTATTTATTTCTTTTGGATAAGCCAAATGTTCCTTTCTCCAGAGATCCATCCCTACACTGCTGCTAAACACTCACTTCAAACCACACATTGACTGAACAGAAACAGATAATTCTCAAGTCTCAGTCAGGTGCAAACAATGACTCTTCTGTTCATTCCCAGCTGTCAAGAATGCAGGTCGTGTCATTATTGTTTGATCTCACTGCTCTGACCTATTGGAAGCAAAAAGTGTGCTTTTCAGCAAAATCCAAGGGAATGAAAATTAGGGGCTCTTGCAGCTCCCATTACAGTCCTTCCACATCAGGCTGTTTTTCCTCTACACAAATAGTAAAGGTCCTTCCAAACCTTGAGGAGGAATATGCTGTACCTGTGTCTCTTTGAGAGCCAGAACAACAATATCCCTAATCCCATCTCCATCTACATCTGGAAGAGCTGCAGCTGGTGCAGCCAGAATCCCACTTGAAAGGTGAATGGAGTTCAGTGTCCAGATGGTCTTGCCTGTGGGAAGAACAGGATAAAAGAGACCTGTATTTGGGGAACAAGAGGGCATCCCTAGAGGGTTCCACAAAACCTTCCTGAAAAGGGAGCAAGAGAGATTATTTCTCCCATTCTGTGTGAAGGGGAATGACAAACTGCAGTGGGAAGCAAAATTCTCCCAGCATTTTTTCAGACTGCCTTTGAGTCAGGCTTCAAGTCCTGCTGTGCTTCCTTCTTAGCATCTCTCCAAAAGACCCGACCCCTAAACAATTTCTGAAATAGCAGAGAATATTTAAGGTTCACTTTATGAAGGAGAACCTAAATGAGAGTGCTGTTCTGCAGGACAACAGTTGTTTGCCTCAGCCAGTAGTAAAGGCTAGGTAGATGCAAGGAAAGGGAACAGATGGATAGTTCTGATATTCAAAGTGCAAATCTGTGTCTCAGTTAAATTCCCAGCAGCAAATTACCACTCCAGCATGACATGCTCACTCCACCTGAGGGTGAAAGCATGTTAGCAGATGTGATGTCAAATGGTTCAGCAGTCCAGCATGGACCCAGCTGGAAACTCAGTAAAACCAGACTTGCAAACTTGCAAATAAACATCAAAAAAAGGCAACAATTACATTTGATGCTTTTATATTTTCATCATTCTTTAGCCAACACTTTTGCTTTTTTAATCTTTAAAATTGCTTTTCTGCTGCTCTGTAGGCTAAGGTTTGCCCCTGTATGATAAAGTAAACCAAGGGTCAAACTTGTACATTAATAACACTCCTACTGCTGGTAAAGAAGGCAGCTCATGGTCGTGACCATGCAAACACTGTGCAAGTAACCTGGTCCCTAAAAGCATTTGAAAAGTGTGGAAAGATAGCTATGGGTAAGATTAGAGGAAACTTAAGAAGTTGTATTCACATCCTAACAGAAGTTCTATGGAAATTATAGGGTAAAATATAGTTGCTGCTCCCTGGTTGGAATGTGGTTGGCATGACCAAAACCTATTCCACCATGATTCCCCAATCTCCAACCAAAGCACCCGCCAAGGGAGATGGAACAGAGGGTGGAGTGGAGTGGGAATACCATGGCCAGACCGTAGAAATCCTTGCAGGGAAGGGAACTTGATGGTACTTTGTAGCTGATAAACGGCACAGCACCTGTCAGCCAGGGGAGACAGGAGAAGATGTTTTGTTGCTGAGCCAGCTACTGTGGTGAAATCATTCTCCTTGGATGAACCTGGATCACTAAAACCTAACTGTAATATTAACACATGCCTCCATCCCAAAGTTACCCACCTTCAAGGTACCTTTTGGTTGATTCCAAAAATAACCCTATACCTACCTATGAGTATTTCTGCCAATGAATTAATGTGGTAGAACAAACAGCACCTTCGGAGAATGAAGGTGCACATGACTAAGTGATTAAAAATGCAATATTCATTCACATCTAATCAATTCAACAATGGGCCCAATTTCTCTGCAAGGTTTCCTGGATGTCGTGTATATCCTTATGTAACTTCTCCAAGAATGCTGTTCACCTTTGCAGTGCTGCTGCAATTCAGTCCTGAATTGTACCAGCAGCTCAGTGCTAATGAGAACAGACTACATATTCTTTATGACATGGGGATGCTACAGGGTAAGATTAACACTTAGAAGTATTCTGAGATGTAGTATGAAGATGCTGCCACAGAGATGAAATGTTTTGGATTCTCTTATCCTGTGTGACTAGAAACTCATTAGTGTTTTGACTCCTTTGTGTGTGCCACTAAGTAATAGCCACCGTGATGTGCCAGAACCAAATTATTCATGCTTATTAGTCCTTCAAAGAAAACAAAAAAGTAGTAGCATATTTCTAACATGCTGGTAGTTGACTTTACCTGTGGAAGCACTGAGAAGGCTGAGGAATTTTGATGTTCCTGTAACAAGGCAGACAGGCCCTGCAGCTGCCCCCAGTGATAGCCCATTGCACTGCAGACTCCGCGTCTCCTCTGGAAGCTGGATGGACCACAAGGTGCTGCCATTCATACCAGAAAGTGCCACCACAGTTACGGAGGGTCTAGAGACACCTAGAAGAGGCAGGAAAGAGAGGATGCAATCCCTTGGTATCAGAGGGATTACTATGACCATGTTGCCTTGGGACATTGTGGTGGCGTTCCAGCTCTAGCTCCTGAAGCTGAGCGGTTCAAGACAGACAAATCCACACTGCCTGAAAGCAAAGGTCATATGTCACCCCATGGCCGAATTTATCTGCTGCAGAGCCTGGCAGTGATCTCCAAATAAGTTGGGCTGAACATCAACAGCCCACAAAATCATGGAGGTTGGACCTGACCTCATAGCAAGAAATGTGGTCAGCTGGGTAGAAAGAACCAAGTTCCTGGGGACAATGTGCTCAGTTGTGCTGACTTCCTCCTGTGAAATTTACTGCCATCAAATCAGACTGATTCTTTTGACCCCCTCTCCCTCAACAGAACAGCTTGCACCAAGGGGAAACCTTAAGTGACTCCCAAGGCAGATGTCACCTCATATGAAAGTGCTGGCTTGTTTGTAATTCTGGAGCAACAGAAGGTCATTGGTGGTCTGAGAGCTTTTTCCTTTGTTTTTCAAATGAGTTTCATTATTGTGAAAAACAGACTGAATGCAACCAATTGCTGTAACTCAGCATTCTTTTTCCAATTCACCAGTTTGCACAAAATAATTTTAAAATAAAGCAGTCTATGCTGTTTCAGTTGACTGTTGGCTCTGACTCCAAAAGTGATCAACTTTTAGCTCAGCCTGCCCTCAGACATAAGTGTGGTTATTGTAATTAATCTCCACCTAATATGGTCATATCACAGTTTAAGATGAACTCCCACACATTTCAAAATAACAACAGACCCAGTCAGCTTCTGTCTTACTAGCAACACATACAACATGTGACCTGATGACAAAAAGGGCATATATGGGCCACTGGCTAAATACAAGCCTGAGTCTACTCTCTAAATCAAACTCACTCTCTTCTCAAACTGAAAATCATGTGGTTTATGCTAAGGGGTTGCCCCAGACCAAGTTATCTTGGTTACATTGATAGGGACCAAGAAAAACCAGCTCCTGAATGCAACTCACAGCCGTTGTGTGTACAAGCTGGAGAAACAGTTAAAAATGTCACAGTTTACTCCACTGGGTGCCTTTCCCAAGCTGATCTCTACTTGGCACTGTGTAAATGATCCAAGCACAAGCTACAGGTGGGCTGATATCCAGCTATGTGAGTTTTGGATTGTGATCTGCTTACACCTGTTTCAGAGTCTGGTTTTTGTCTTCCAGCCCCGGATGCAACTAGGTATGACTAGTTTCATTCAGAGCATGCTGACTATATGGATATCTGGGAAAAAAAATAAATCAATGCAATGGCAAAAATACAGAACTCAAGGACAACCTATATGAACTGAATACAGCCTTTATGTCAACAGTATCTTCCTCTCTCACATATTTTTTAAGTTACTTTACAGTTTTCTCTATGTTCATAGGTTTCTTTTTATAGGACTTGCTGTGAAATACCAAGGGCCTTGCTTGGGCCATGGAGAAAGGCATCTTTCCTATCCTCTAACAGTATTTTTATTACCTCTTTGAAGAGTCAAGGCATTTTGCTCCCACAAGAATTTTCTTCAGGTTGTGCAATGTATGCTTGCTCCCTGCATACGTCTCTGAGACCGAACAGATTCATCTAGTACCAGGCGCTGCCAGGATAGGCAGACGCAGTAAGTACAGCAGGCAGCTGGGAACCTCCAGGACTTCAAAAGCCCAGGACAATAGGATTTGGCAGCCTCTGTGTAATGGTGGCTCTGATATGTCACCTGAAGGGTGTGAGGGCTAACAAAGAGAGCAAGGCAGCCAGGAGGAGGAAGCAGGGCAACACCTGCGAAACAGCCAGGCACAATAGCTTCCCCATCATCAGTCTATTATTTGTGAATTAACAATGATTTGGAGCCTGGCAAGTATATGGAGTGACCTGGAGAAAAAGGCAGCAAAGTGAGGGTGTTTTCTACAACACTAACCTACAAACAAAGTAAGTGTGCACAAATGCAGGACAAAGAGATGGAGCTGCCCCAAGATGAGGTAGGGGCAAACACATGATGTTGACTAAAAGGTATAGGAGCACAAGCTTGTAGTGAAAATTTTAAGCATGACCAACCACAGGTACAGTACACCAGCAATTTTAAGGAACTCTGAAAAGAGCAACGCAGTGGATTTGCAGTGGCAGGAGCTCTTCCTGTGTGTAAGACAAACATACAAAGGTCCATACTGACACATGAAGAGGAATGGAAAGGAGCTGCAGTGCTTACCCATGACACTGGCATTCATCAAGGCAGTGAAGACAATGAGGATGTCAGGGAGGCCATCACCATTCACATCACACAGTTCCAGTGGGGATAACACACCACCTGCAACAATTACACAGAGTCACCGCATGTCAAAAAGGCCACCCTCCTTTTTCACACCAGGAGAGGAGGGCTGGCCCAGAAATGAGACTTGTGGGTAGACAAGCCTCACAAAGTCTGCTAAGGAACCACCAAGGGCAGGCAGCTCACACCATGGTAAGATCTTTCATCGCATGGAAAGGCAGAAATGAAGCATCTGGGTCAGAAAAAGGAAAAGGAAAAATGGAGGAGCTAACAGAAAAAGATTCATGTTTCCCACTTCAGTTTCTGAGGCGATGTGAAGCCATGTATCTTATGAAAAGCTTAGATTTGGAAGCCAGGGGCAGAAAGCAAGGAGGGACAGACATATCTAGACCTGGCAGAAATTATTTCACAAAAAAGTGTTACTTTATTGCAGAAGCCAGAATGGGAGATACTTTAGAAATATTACCAGTGGCCCATACAGGATAACAAAAAACTCAAATATTGATTTATAGATTTAAACAGGACAAAAAGACAATGGAATAAGGTTAGTTAAGCTAGTTAGAAGACACAAAGACCTCTATCCCTTTCTTCTTGAACACAACCACATACTTCAGCATGGAGGTACTGGTAAAGTCCAGGCTGTAGAAAGGGAGGCACTGTATTTTAAAGTGGGCTGGGCCATCTCCATCTGGAACAGAGCACAACATCCAGACAAAAAGGCAGGATGGAAGAAGAGTCAAAATAATTTTTGATGTCGGTAGAAACAAAATTTTGTGGCACTGTTACCTACTGATGCCAGATTTCACAGGCCTCAGCTTCAAGAGTGAGCAGGACACAGACACCTGTCTATTATCTTGGAGCATCTGTAGTGGTAAGGGAGGGCCTCTGCTCTGACCTGGCTCTCCCAGATAGGTCTCTCCCACTGATGCCCAGCCTGGGAGCTGCCACCTCCCCCATGCCAGATGCTGTTGCTGGGGCTTTCTCACCTGCTCCCTGACCTAGGTTGCGGTTCCAGGTGTTATGCAAGTCTCTAGGGGGACAGGGAATTAAAAATGCGCACACCAACACAAGAATCATCGAGATCACCACAGTGAGCAAAAAGATCGCAGTGCGCAGGTATGGCATGAGGAAGGGAGCAGCCTTCTGCTCCAAACTCCCAGCCGTCTCTGCAGGATAACCCTCGGCTGCGTTCTCTGATGTGTGCTGCTTTGTCATCCCAACCTCCACATCAGAATCAGGGTCCTGAATCTCTTCAGGAGGGCTCTTCCCATTCTTGACTCCCCCATTCTTCTGGATGTTGAGTACAAGGTCATCTTCACTTTCATCACTGTCAGCCTGAGTGAGGGGATCATATTCCCCAAGGTCTGGGCTCTTCTTTCCTGAGAAGACAGACGGAGAGAGACAATAAGCATGAGTTCCTCACTTTTGGAGGATCTCAGTAGAGAAAAGGCTGTAGTGGAGAGTGATACAGAAGGGATGACAGAGTAGTCTGCATTTTGCATGGATCCAAGTGAGAAGCATGAGAGAAATGACAGGGTCTCTCCGTGTTTCACAGAAGCAGCTGCAGGAGAAAGGATGCTGACAGTTTATTTCCCTCAGACAAACGTGTGTGTGTGTGTGTGTGTATACATATGTGTATGTGTATGCACATGTCTATATGGAATTCAGGCAACCACAGCACACTTGCTCTGCTCCTGCTCCCACCAGAGCCAACAGCCTGTGCTTAGCCTGGCCAAGATAGATAACTTGGTACTGATCCCCTCAGGTGGTGGTACAGGAAAGTAGCCTAGCTTTAGGTGTCTTCTGCACGGATGCCCAGCACACAGATGACTTCTCCCCCAAGCCCTAAGACAGCCACAGGAGTGTGGCGAGGGCAGGTGTAGAGGCTGGTGACACACCCTGGCGTAAGCCCAGCGCCATCTGTTTATGGGGACAGGAAAGATCACGCAGACTCACTGCCCTGAGCTACGAGTGGAGGGTCACGTCTCAGGGAGCTGCCCTGTGCCACAAGGCTGGGCATGGATCCATGGTCACTGCTCTGATGATTGCAGAGGCTCAGTCTGGTTCCCTCTCTCTCCCATTCCAAGGTGGGACTTTGCTATCCCAGGTATCAGTCTCATTTCCTTTTGTTTAAAGCTGATCTGAGACAGGAACTAGCTTGTGCCCAAAGATTCCTCAAGTGATACATGCAAGGCATAACTAATAAGCAAAAATATGCAAGCTGTAACCCCTCTCAAACACTAAGATGATGGGAAGGCTTTACAAAGTGGAAAGTTTAGGGCTTTCATGATTATTCTTCCTGACTAAGATACTATACCTTACTTCTGGTTTTCCTGTTAAAGACTGAAGTTACAGATGTACTGTAGTACCTAGTCAGTGTAACACACCTATTTTGCATAATCTAGAGTGTATTTTGCAGCATATGTATCTCATTTCTTCCTCATTTCTCACCCCACAAAAGGACCTTCACTTTCCCTTCATCTACCCCTTATAGTTGGTATTCAACTTCATTTTTACGATTTAAGAAAAACTTTCAATCCCACTAAAAACCAAATGCCCCACACTAAGTGGAACAGCCAGGACAACTCACCTACACTGAACAGAAGGAAATAAAAATATCCAACAACTTCACATATATAAGTCAGACTCTTCCTTTTTGAACTACGGGCTTCTATAAAAGACTCAAAAATCTGGTGCACATATTCACTCCAAAAAGCAATTCCTTGTGGAGGCAGAGCACCCAACCAAGAGATACTGCATTCCTACGGGTTGGTCTGGTGTATCCCTGTGACACACTGCATTGTTTCACATAAGTCTGCCCTCAAAGTGTGGGCTTTTCAGAAGTCTTGATAACCTTGGCTCCATCCTGTAGGTGCACAGAAGGCCACCAACCTTGGTGGAACACAGCTCTCTGGTCAGAGGTTGCAGCATAAATTTCACAGGTGTCTATATCATAGGTTGTTCTAAAAAGTGACTGAAAGACTACTTGGTCAAAACAAAAAATTCCAGAGAGGTCTCACTGCCAGGGTATTTGCAGCTTCTCACAACAGATCCAGATGTGCCAGTTCAAGCCAGGTCAGAATGGCATGAAAAACAAACATGGCTGGCCCAAGAGTAAATGGTATTTAGCCTGGGAAGTCAAAATCGGACAGTTATGTTAACTAGACTGCTCCCAATTTTGGAAACTGGTGACCTTTGAGTAAAACAACTCAAAGCACACTTATGCTTCAAATATACTATGATTTAATTATTTTATTTACCAAATGGTCAGCCAAAAGACTGGAACCTGCTGTTCATCCTTGGAGCAACCAAAAACATTGGTATCAATTAAATTTATCTGCAACAGTTTTGTTCTGGATCCCTACAAGACAGAAGGAACCTTGAAAATATGGCTGACCCACTCCTTGAAATGGCAAGGACTGAGATGTTGGCAGTGGTGTCAACCACGATCTGTAACAGGAACACCTGTCCTACTGAGAACCACTCATGAGTGGCTAGGAAACAGCTACTACACAGTAATGACAGCTTTTGATGATCTACATAGGAAAGAATCTGCAGAATTATAGGAGAGCTTTAAAGCAGAGAGCTGCTCAGTCTTAACTCACGTCTAAGCCTGACTACGAATCAGAAACTGGCACTCCTTTGCCCTATCTTTCCTCAAAAGGTTATCTGGCATGCCCAGAATGCACAGCCACTCGGTAAAGTCAAGCATAAAGAGCCCTGCTGAACTTTTTTTTTTTAAGCCAAAAGAAGGGAAGATACTGCCGTTTAAGAAGGGCTGTTGGAGCAATCATCTAGCACATGTCAAATCCAATTATTTATCTAATCTCAGAGGATTCAAACACTTATCTCCCACTGTTCAGAGAGAACCTTAACCAATCTGCAGGTGTTTGGGGAATGTGTCTGGAATGCTGGCAAGGCCATGCTCAGCTCAGCCTCCCAAGGCTGTTTGGTGGTGCAGAGAACACGTAACTTGTGATTCACCTGGCTGGAGAGAGAGCAGAAGGAACATGACTCTTCATCCAAGTTTTAGGTCCCTTGTTGTGGGAAGGAGGGGTAACACATGTGGCTTTCACTAATCACTCCCACATGATTTTTCAGCAGAAAAGCACAAACAAACATCAAAACCAGTATAGAATGTGTGAAAACAGAACCAGTCTCACACGATTTAGAGAACGATGATTTATTTATAAGTGCTCCGAAAGTCAAATTCTTTCCATTCTGGTCAATAATAAGGCTCAGGCTAGGGGAAAACAGTCGGTCCATCAATAGAAAGCTGAAACTGCCTCTGTTGCAAGCTGTTGCAATCAGCTGTCAGGGAATACATACAGTTAACAGTTTTTCCTCGTGGAAGTAGAAATGTTAAGATCTGAGCTGGCCTCTTGGCCAAACTCTCACCATATCTCCTGAAGCAATAACCTGTGGGTTATCTATCCACCACTACGGCTACACTGTGTAGCCTTCAGGAGAAATTAGTCTCTGCACTAAAGCAAGCGGCGGTTCTGTGGCCTTCTGTAGGCACCAGATCTGTGTAACTCACATTTTGTCCTCTGTCTTCCAAAGAGACCCCAAGTGTATATAAACCTTGCATCCACTTTACAGATGTGGAGCTAGGATCAGCCAAGTCAGTTTCCCTACTGTGTTCCCTCCCTCCTACAGGTAGAGTCAACAAAGCGTCTCCTGTTCTGACCTGCTCTAAATCATATTCCATTTTTCCATGACATCAGTGATAAAACAGAGGTTCCCATTCAGTGGCCCGTGGTTACAATCAGAGGAAGCTACTGGTCACATCACTCTGGATTTTCTTTTTTTATCTGCAGCCACTGGAAGAAAAAGCAAATACTGATGATAGAGGTTTTCAAAGGCAGAACAGAGGGAAAATGCCCCAAACTTATTGGCTTTCAAGGGCAGTAGGTCTCTAAATTGCACTTTATGACCTTGAAAATCCCCTGTGTATTTGCCAAATGCTATTTTTGCACAGGCAGCTCTTGCAACTATTGCAGTAGAAGAACGGGACCTCTCAGTGAAGAACAGATATCATCATGTGATCATGATCTGGAAAGAAGGCACCCATGAGGTGATCTGTGTTGAACTGAGGTCCCAGTCATAATAAAATATTCATTTCTAGTGCCAACAGCTTCAAAGATATTAATTGTAATCTTATTTTTTCTGGTTTCAACTGACTGGAAAGGCTTTTCTTTGCACTCACTTCGGAGTGAAAAGAGCAGATTTTGGACTTTGGAAGAGTGCAATTTTCAGTGCATTATTCTAATGATGGCACACTGGTTCCAGTACCTGTTGTACTCACTTCATGTTCTGTTTATTTTTCTGGCAGCTGGCAGGCACCAGTCACTGGGTACTGCAGACATATCTCTAAGCCCATGAGGAGATAAGTCACCACACTGATTTTTAATTAATTTAATGAGATGCAGCAGGAAAAACAGATATAGCAACAGGCTTTCTCCTTTCTCACTGCTGTTGTAAGTTGCATTTTTCAATAATTAAACACACAAGAAATGTATGATTTCTGCAGTTTAACCTAAGGATTGATGCAAGAACTGTTCTCGTAAGTGCAGCAGCAAGGCCTGTTACGATCTTTTCCAAATCAGTGTCTCCCAACAGCAGACATCAAATAGATCATGCTGGTTCCAAAGTTCCCAGAAGAGATCTGTACTTCTTATTGCACAGTTCCCCAGTGGTCACGTCCTAAGGCACACACCTATATCTACCAGTTTGCACTCTTCCTAAACAGACCTCATGGTAATGTATTCCTTCCCACTTTGACAGACATACGTATACATATATTTATAAATATATATATATGTATGTAAAACCAGTAAGAAACCGACTTGCAACAAAATTTCTTTGAATGAGATTCAACAGGCACCACATAAACTAAAAGTGCCTGGTATGACTCCTGTAAGGGTTATGAAATGATGGCAGGAAGGACCTTGAAGACATTACTGTGACCTCCACGGACTGATGAAGAAAGAAAGTACGATCAGTCCACTGAATGCAGCCTCACGGACTGGGACAGTGCAGGACCACAGTGGCGTGTAGTGCCAAGGAGGAGCCCTCCCCAGCAGCACACAGCTGGGCCCTGTGTCTGTCCCAAATGCAAGGCACTTTTAGGAAGAGCAATGAGGCACTTTCCTATTGAAGTTAATGCAGCCAGGTGCATTGGCACCGTCTACAGTACATCCAGGAGCAACTAGCATGCTCCCAAGGTCTGGTTTGGCAAGGTATTTTAATTCCCTTTTAATCTCCTTACTGAAGAGAATGGCTATTGGACTGCTGCTCACCGCACACAATAGCCCCTTATGCTTGAATATTCTTTCATCTCGCTGAAGATTTCTGGCTGGAAGGTGCAGAGGCGGCAGGCAGGCTTTAAACATTTACCTGGGTAATTACAGTGGCACTTACCGAACTCCTGGCCTGGCTTCTGTAGGTAAAACCCGGCAGGCGCGGATCTGAGAGGGTCCGCGCTTCCTTTCCTCCCGCGCAGTCCCCTCACAGGGCCGCGGCCCAGGCCCCCCCTGCCACACACGACGCCCTCCGGGCCCCGAGACGCTACCCGGCCCCTGCGTCCCTCCCTCGGCCGCGGGCCAGGCACGGAGCCCGCCGGCCGCCCCTCACCGCCTGAACCCCGGGCCTCACCCCACATCGCCACATCGCTATGGCAACGCGCCCCGCAGCCCTCAGGCAGCGGCACCCGCGCCTCCCGTGATCAGGGCTGCCCCGGGCGCGGCTGCACCTGGCCTGCCCTGCCCCCGCCCGGCCCGGTCCGGCCCCGCCCGGCCCGGTCGGCGCCCAGTCCCTCCCGCGGGCGCGCAGCCCTTACCCGGCAGCTTCAGCGNCTGCTGGGAATTGTAGTTCCCAGGCGTGAGAGGGGCCGCGCTCCGTCGTGTCCCTGATGGCTTGGAGGGGACCCGCAGGGAGGGGCGGGCCGCTGGCAGCGAGCCGTGACCGAGGACAGCCCCGATCTCCAGAGCCTGCACGACTGATCGGCATGCAGACAGATCGAAAACAGGCTTGTCATCCTGAGGGGTTTGCACAGAAAGTGCCAGTCCTTTTAAATTGTTCTTGCTATAAATATATGCCTTCATTCTTGGAAACCTTTTGGTTGGAAGAAGTCTAGTTTTTTCCTTTTTATTTTTGCAACTGTATTGTATTGTACTGTATTGTATTGTATTGTATTGTATTGTTGTCATTGATTAATTACGAAAGACGGCTAGGTTGTTTTCCAAAGCTGTCCCCAGTCGTCACCGCAGCCTTCCGAGGTACGTGAAGAAGGGCACTCTCCCACAATGGGGAAATTGAGCAAGGAGGGTTTTGTGGCTTCCCCAAAGCCACAAGGCTCCATCTTCCTGATTCCCAGGCCCACACACGGGCCTGCTAACACCACCACTTCTTCAAGTCATGGTTTGTGTGAGAACTCACAAGGCAACGTCCTTTGTCACTGAATAAGAGGAAGGATTATTGGCTAAATACATCAAAAGAGACTCCGCTTGGCTAATGAACACATCACGCCTCCTCAGCGTCTGCTGCTGCTCTTGTTTTCCCCTGTTTCAGGTGCTGTTTCTGCAAATAATGTACTTAGTCTTTCGTGTCCAGGTCTGTCCTGGAACTCCTTAAATAGTAACAACAAATAAGGAGCACAAGAAAGACACCAAGTGGTCTAGCTGGTGAAGAGAAGTTTTTTTTTTTTCAGATATGAATGGGAAAGAAAATAGTTCTGATCCAAAATCTTTTGGTACCAGAGGGGTTTTTTTCCACTGATGACAACAGGATTCAGAGAAAGACCTGCCTGAGAACACAGCACTTATGGGGGCAGTCCCAGGTGGCAAACTCTGGAGAAGCCATCATAGTTTTTGTTATTCTTTCCCTTTCAGGTCTTTCTGAATACAGAGTCTTTCTGTTTCATATGCCATTTCCTGTCCTCCAGGCTTTGATTTAAGAGCGGTGACAGTCCTGTATCTATGTAAATATTTACAGGATAGGTCCTGGATCCTTTTCAAGTCTCAGTTAGCAAAGCCTGTGATAGACAGGGCAAGAGCTATCCAGCAGAGTGACTCCTTCTAAGAAAATGTGTCTGGTACCAATTAGAGCTGGGAGCAAAGGAATGGCAGAAAGCAGCCAGAAGCAGGAACTGGGAAGTCTGGTGTCCTCATTTTTGATCTTCTAACATCTGGCACACACACATACAGTGCAAAAGCCCATAGTTTGCAAAGCTTTTATATTTGTGGTACAGCATAGCCCACTCTTAATTTCATGACTCCCCACAAAAATGGCTTGTTCCCCAAGCCCAAAATTCTCTGTGAGGCTAATGGATTACAAGGACAAGTGATGTGTGGTTAAACTGATGCTTTTGAGGAACATATGACTAAGCAATATGTTCAGAGGATTTAATGATTTGCAAAGCATGAGAAATGAAGTTTTCCTTCTTTACACTGTGAATGTTAGCTGATTTGCATATAAATTGGACCTGTCAAGTGTTCTAGTATCAATCAAAAAGTTGCAAATAGATCATTAATTTATGTGAATGTCACTGTTAATTTTATTTATTTTTTTCCAAAGCAGTTTGAGAAAGCCAGATGCCGAAAAATTAGATACTTGGGGTTAAGCTTGGAAGTCTGATAACTTTGTGTAGAGAATGTGGTCATTTAGAAAATGTTACAAGCCAAAAAAGCACGAAAATACACGGCCACCGACCCCCCATCAGTGTTAAGCCTGTGCCACCCCTTGCTTCTTGCCACCTGTCTGCCAGAGATTTTTCCAGCCTGCTGACACAGAAACCTCTGGTTGCTCCTTGACCCTGAAAGGAGCCACATTAAACACTGCTATTTAAGCTCCTCAAGCTAGAGGAGGTCACTCATGCAGAGCTGCACAATGGAGTGATTGCATACACAGCTCTGCTGTAAGATCAGAGGGGCAATCACCTCCTGACGAGCAGCTGAGGCAGGAGCTGTTTGCAGCTGTACCTTTTTCCAGGTGTCCAGAGGGAAGAAATAACCTGTATCTTTGCACTCCTATTAGTGCTAAGCTAATGCTTTTACCTGTTTCATTCATCCCATCCTTCTGTTCTGCATGGGTACATGACAAGGCCAGGAACACCATCCTCTTTCCTCCTATGCCTGGCTGAATCCTTCCATGACAGAGTCATCACACAGTAGACCTTGCAATAAATAGGAAATGCTTGTTCAAACAACAAAATAAATACAATCAAGCAGTGAAGGATAACTGTAAGAAACAATAAGGCAATTAAACTCAGGAAAAGTGATAATAGCATTTCTAGCACATGGAAAACAGCAGGCACACTTTAGTAAGTTTTAAGTAGTGCAGATGACCATGGAGTTTCTAATGAACCCATGCAGTAAAACCAACACCAATTCGCCCGAGCATGAGAAAAGGCCAAAGGATGGTCAGAACTGTACAAAAGTTTCAGCTGTGCAGCACCTGAGGTTGTGGGATGTGCCCACTTGCTGCCTGCACAGGGGCTGACATGGGGTGTGTTAGTTGAGGGAGTTACTGCAGAGGGCTGCCCCAGCCAAACTCTTGATGGGTCTGTCTCTAGTCTCAATGTTGTTCTGCCAATGCTGGGCACTCTGTGGCTGAGAGCCCAGAGGGAAGTGCCCAGTGGTGTATGAACTGGAGAAGCAATAAAAAGAAGGAGAGGGTAGATAATAAGGGGGTATGTTATACAAAAGGGGAGACAGCACCTGCTCCAAAATACCACAAACTGCCCAGCAGCAAGCATACATCTTAATATGCCACTGGGAATTGCCCTCTTCCCTCTGAGCAGTTGGGTCTGCCAGCACCGGGGTGATGTGTGCTGTGAGGTGCCATCAGGTTTGCTCAGCCGGGGTCTCTGTGTCGTGCCCCTGCGGAGGGGTTCTTGCTCGGAGCATTCAAGCTGGTGTCCCCATCTCACACTGACCATCAGCAGTTCGCTTCCTCTTAGCAGGGAGATGCAAAGGCGTAACAAGACCGTGTTTGCCACATGCTGAATGGGGAACAGCTGGAGGCAGATGATTGTTTGGGTTATTTGCCTGTTGCCTAGACATTTTGTTTGCTTGTTTGAGCCCTGAAAAAATATGTTTCCAGTTCCTCCAGAGGCTGGTCTGTGTTAAGCCTGTATATTGTGCACTGATTTTAAAAACTGGTGTTTTATAACTTTGCAAATGAGTGTCCTGCTGTTTCAGTGGCAAGACTCCATAAATAAGACAGTCTTCTCAGAAATTCCCTGCCACAGAGCCAGTGGGACTGGGGGAGCAGGAGCAGCCAAAACCACATGCTTCTGGTGTCAGAGAAGCAGATATCCCTGACTCTGGTTCCAGTGGAACCTCTCCTTGACTGGATTTAAGTGGCTGACTAAATGAGAGTGCTGGCTGATGTTTATGGACTGTGCTTAAATGCCACTCAGCTTCCCTCACAATCAGCTCCTCAAATGGTTTACACCAGCATCACTCTGCTGTGATCACAATACCACATTTTTAACTGCTCTATCACTTGCACATATCCTCTGGTTCCTTACTTCTGGGTGTTTCCTTTTATTCTGAGTGGCTGAACAGTCCTTCACCCTGTGAGAAAAGCATCTTTTTCTCACTGTATAGTGCAGCATCTTGGCTGTGGAAAACTGAGTTAAGTAAGAATAGGCTGGTCAGGAAACAGAGGGTGTTCTTGCCAGTTGATACTGGAGAAGTAATATCAAGAAGAATGCAGATTTGGCCAAGGCACTTGCAAACATTGCCATGGGTCTGGTCATGAGCTGATGTGTGCAGCAATTCTGCAGCTTCGGGCTGTGGTGGTTGCACATCCTCTCAAATCACAGCAAAATATCAGTTTGACATGGACATGGGACCAGAATCAGGGGTTCACCCCCTGCTTCACAAAATTAACACCTCGCATTTGTTTTGTAATCTCTTTATTAAGTACTGACCAGACCAAAGCCTATTTGATTTGGCAAGGGCAGACCTGGGGGAGGGGGTCAAGGGAAAAAAAAACCAACAACACTGCAGCCGATTCATCCCTTCTTGTTTATTCCACTAGAAATAGATTTGGCAGAGTGCATCAGGAATGAACTAATCAGCAGGGAATTAATTGGCGTGTTAGTTAAAAGGCAGGAAGAACGCAGTGAACAAATTCATGACTGGATGGCTGGAGGGTTCAAGCAGCCAGAGGAAAGCACAGCATAGTGGAAACTGTGACTAGTACGAGAAGTCATATAGCTGTGCCAGAGAGCCAGCGGTTGAGAGCTGCCCAAAAGAACAGGGGGCAAAGATAACACGGGTGTCCCTGGAGACAGAGCTGTTTTTAAGAAGGGCTCCATCGCCCAGCCTTTCCTTCCCATAAGGCTCCCATGTGTGGGGAGAGATGGCTAGTTTGCAGGAGTGGGAGGGAGGGGTAAGAGAGGTACAGCTGGAGGAGGCTCCACGGAAAGACTGTGGAAATGTGGAAAACAGGGAAATGAAGAGGGACACGTCACTCGATGCAAGCTGAAATGCAGAGGGGGTAGTAAGGGAAGAAAGGAGCAGGGAGGCAGAGATTTGGAAGCTTCATCACAGAAGAACTGGCCTCAAGAGCAAAGGTAATGCTTGTATACAATTCTCTGCCTTCTTTCCCAGGAATGTTTTGTTTCTTCCTCTGGAGGAAACATATCCATACACCTCAGAAAGAGGTTGTTGTGTTGAGGGACTCTAAAGGCACCTGTGGGAAGAGCCAGGAGAGGAGGGAATATGTGCAGACTGGCATGGACGTGGAGGTTGGAGGATTGCTACCAACATTTCCAGAGAACAGGGGTGTGCAGAGTGAGAGAAGTAGGGAGGAAGAAAGAGGAAGCAAATCCATAGAGTCAGGCAGACCGTCAGACAGACAGACAGACATGGAGAGTGTAAGGTCTGTGAGTGCCTATCTAAAGAGAGAGAGGAAACTTCCAAGAGGAAGGACCAAGCACTAAATGAGAGAGAATTGAAGACATATCCTGAAAAAGCAGGCACACCTGGAGAAGAGGCAGAAGGTGAATATTACCTCCTCAAAACCAACAGTACTTTATTAATGTTATAAATTGCAGCAGATGTATTGCAGTAGATGTGTGCTTTGCACCTGGATGGCTTTTTTTTTCTTCTTTATCACCAGTATGGCTGCCTGCTGGCCACAGCATCACCCTAGCTGTCTGTCATTGGGGCTGTCAATCAGATCGCCTTGTTTGACAGGGTGGTCAGGCTATTTCAGGGATTCAGATGGTCTTCACTTTCACAAAACATCGAGGTAGAAAATGAGCAGTGTAACGCTTAGTTATATGAAAAAGCACTATTTAATTCAAATTTGTAGCCAAACTGGGAAAATTCAGGATATTGTTATTCCTACATATCGTTATTCCAACCCCAAACTGAGTCTATGTCTGTGTGTGTGTACTAACATATAGCATTATACCCACACATGTAAATTGAAGAATATGCCATTACAATGGATTTATAACAAAGATTTTTGAAACAGGTGATATTCTAGCTATACCACTGTGGCTGGGTAATTATTATAGGATCTAATTTTTAAAATTATTTTTGGCCTTTTTCACAATCTTTCCACCATTACATAATTCTACAAGCGTATGCTAATGTTTCCTTTTTTTTTTTTTNGCTAACAAATGCCATCCGCTTTGCAAGTAGAGCTTGCAAATACTTTGATTGTTCTGGACTCACAGGCTTGGCAGCTTTCTCGTCTAAGAGCTCAGAGACCTTTCAAGATCCCAGGCTGGGAGTCTCACAGAATTGGCATTAGAAATTGTATGCAGCTACAATACGCTTTTTTTTTTAAATACGAATCTGTTTGGTTTATGTAACGTAAACCTTCTTGAACCTAATATATAAACCAGAACACTTTAGTTGGATGTGGGTAAGTAATATAACCTTAAAATTTTGCAATGGAAATAAAAGAGATAGAAGGAATAAAAAGATTGAGGAATTCCGACAGTCTGCAAAAATAGTTTGATTATCTATTGAGATCCTTTACAAAATAGAGAATCTTAAACATAATTTGATGTTTAAATATCCATCATCATTGGAGTGAGAGTTACATTTTATGTATTTATGATTTACCTGAGATCAAACTCCCTATTTCACTTAAAAATATATTTTATTTCTCAGCAAACCACCCAAAATCCAAAATCACTCTTCAGCTTCAGTCTGAAAGTAGCTCAAAAGGAACTTGGAAAAGTCATGAGAGGAGAACAGACCTCAAATGAAAAGCATGAATGTCGTTCACTTGCAGTTCAACGTTCAAATGCAGAAAAAGAAAATCCTTCATTTTAGGTATCACTACAGTGATTGATAGCTCTGATCAACAACATCCTCTTCTCAAGGCAAGCGTGGGCTTGAGCTAACACACTGGGATGCTCATGCACTCAGGAGAGGGCATGTGTTTAGAGCAGCCAGAAGCACAGGGGAAGGTTTCAAGCCCTCTTTATGTACGAGGAGCAGGCAAGCTCTGCATTGTAAAGCAACAACTCGCATGTCTGCAATAGGATGAGTGTGTTCTCCTCAGGCTTCAGGGGAGAGAGGGCTCTCCGAAATGAAACTGTATTTGGTACCAGAAGCAGGTAACCTGGGCAAATCCCCCAGATCCTGGCAGGCAGCACAACCCACAAGTAGTGGTGAAGAGTTATCATGCTTGACCTCAGTTGTCAAAGTCTGGGGCAGATACCAAGGGAATCTTGGTGCTCTGTTGTGATTACCCACTGCATTGTAAGGAGGGATGAGCACTGGAAATGGAGCAACAAGGAACCAAGGGGGTTAATGGGAGAGGGACAGCGATGGGAATTCAAATCCTGGCAGTATGCCTTTGCTTTGGGGCAGGGATTCTGGCTTGGATCACAACTGCTGATCCCAGCAGGGCTGTGCTCAGGGTATTGAGCTAGCTGAGCTCCTTTATCATGCTGAAGTAAGGAATCAAAAGGTTAAAAGATGAAAAAAAGTACTGTGTAATAATGAGACAAACATGTTGGTCTTCATTGCCTGCAGATGAAGGGACTGTCCAGTGAATCACTGAACCTACCCTGCTCCAAGGACAGAATGTGATGTAATTTTCTGACAGCACTGCATATTATTGTAATTAATAGTAACAATGACAAAGCTAATATGTTGCTATTGTTATTCTCTGCTTTTAGGAAAGGGTTTCCATCCACGACGTGAGAGAGTTCTCCCTGCTTGTCCATCTGCGTTCTACCCTGATAGTACTTTCCAGTGCAACTCTGCAAAAGAGCAGAAGACATTTGAATGGGCTGGGGATCTGGTTCCTGTTACAGATGACCCTGCAGACTTTTTCAGCTAGGAACTTTGTTAGTGAATATCCATTTGCTGTCTACAATTCCACCTAAGAGAGGGAAGACTGCTCATTTTCTGTGTGTCTGAGGTATGAGAATCTACTTCAAAGATGATTATAACCTGATGTTTACTGTGATAATAAATTACAGTAGACCCTCAGGAATGCAGGGAGCAAAGCTACAAAGAAACTGGTCTGTGAGGGGTCCTGCAAATAGAACATGTGGGAATTATGATTCATTTGGACACCTGATGTTTTAAAAGCTTGAACTCAAGTATGGTGGATTTTCAGTATTAGATGTAGGTGGAATTTATTACCACCCTTCTTTTAACAAATACAGAAAGATCAAAGTATCCCAGCTGTGGGTATTGAAACAAGTGGGAGGTGGAAAGAGTAAAGAATGGACAATCTCTTCAGGAAGTTTTTCAACTAGCTTGGAAGCCACACTGTCTCCTTGATGTTGGCAGCATTTTCAAATCATTTGCAATTAGACACATTGGTGTCTGGTAAGTCCTTTCCCATCAGGGAAGATTAAAAAGGCATGTGCAGGGTATAGTCATTCAAAGAAAGAGAGAGAAAAAAAGCTGTAAAGGCTGGAGCACTTATCTGGAAAAGCTGAGAGGTGGAGGAGGTGTGGTGTCAATGCAAATAGTTTCAAGAAGGTCCATGAAGACCTTTTCATTATAAGCCTTGGTGATATTGTCAGACCTTCTTAAAGATCTTTATTTTGGCAGCTCTGAGTTAGGGGGAAGTAAAGGTGTATGCATATGTGAGATAGGAAGAAGGTAATTTATTTTTCCTTTAAATGAGTACTCCAATTAGATGAAGAATACTAAATACAAATTACATCCTGACAGGTGGAAAGTAATATTTTTAAAGTATTATGACATTTTCCATTAGTATGGCTATATTCATACTGCTGCTTTAAATAGGGGAAAAATAAATGCAGTTTCAATTAAAATGCACTAGTGATCAAATGTAAGAAAGACACAAAGTGAAAGGAATAATTTATTTACTGCTTTATCTACTACAGCTTCTGGTAGGTTTTGAGGTGACTGAATTCTTCCCAGATAGTTAGCAGATGAAGGTTATATTATATTCAAAAAGAAAATTAATGTCCTCATATTTTGCAGTGAGATTTTAGGCTTTTGATGCATGTACCTGAATGGGAGAATAATTTGGATTTTCTGGATGTGCTTGCTTCTCACATGAGCCCCTCCATCTCTGTGACTACAGATGATCGAAATTATCAGTAAATCCCATGAACTTGGCAATGTATTTTTTCTGTTTGCTGTGTTCAATATGTGCATAATGGATATTTTCAGGCAATTTCTAGCAGAACAGCTGTTCATGAGATTTTTTTTTTTAAACTAAAATACCAGATTCAACACTGAGGGACTAATTTATTAGGACAGAATAACAAATTAGCATGAGTAAGCTAAGAGACTGATCTATCCTCTTACATTTAGAGATGATACTTGCCCAGGGGAGCTTGTAGGTTAGAGTTGACTTCCTTGGCTTGGGCATAATGGTAAACTTGAAAGAAAACAAGGCGTTAGGTAAGTGTTCACATCAGTTCATATACTCGTCGTGTCGACGCTGCAGCTTTGCTCAGGAGGAACTGACCCTGTGATGCCAGGGCAAGGTGGAGATAGTACATGGGGGGTGGGGCTGCCTTTGAGGCTCCATCACTGGGCAGCATCTAAGATATTACCACTAGTTAGTGGATCAGATCAAAAAGAACATTTTTTTTATTCTGGCCACTATGAGACACTTGATAAATTGTTTAATTGTTGTTTACCTTGTTTCTCCCAAATACAAAGTAGGGATGCAGCGATTGTCGTAGCTCGTGGTATCTCCTTCTGACACTGCTAGAACAATTATAGCTATAAGGTGCTATCCCAACACAGCTACCTATGAAAGAAAGCTACTTCCCCAACTGCTGCCAGTAGTGATGAAGCATCTCAGTACCCCTCCATTGCCTGAAAAGGAAGTAAAGTTCATACCTGTGAAAAAGAAAAGTCCCTGTGCTTCTGTAAAACCTAGATTGAGCAACTTGAACAACATTTTAAACAAAAACATCACCAAAGAGAAATTTGGTGTTGTGGTGACAGATGGGAAGTGGAGAAAGAGAAAAGAAAATGAAATAAAGCATTTAGCAAGACTTTTTGTCTCCACAGAGACAGGGGGAAGTCAAGATCCTACAACAGCCATCATGGTGACTCTCCCTCTTCTCCTCTTCATCCTTTTTCCCTGCAGTAAATCTCAGGAGGACTTTCTGGACCAGCATCAGAAATGGAACTACAGAGAAGGCGGTAGGAGGTCACAGTGGTGGTTCAGCATGGGAGGCATTCAGTAACTCGTAGCTGCAGATTCACTTATTTTGTCCTTGGAATGAGATAGACAGTGCTCATTCATGACTGCTCTTTCTTGATTCCTGGGTAGCTGCTGAGACTTCTGGAGAAAAAGAAGGTTTTAGAAATAAGCTGAGGTATCCAGCAACAGCAGAAAATGTGGGCACCTAAGGCAGAGAATTACACTGTGAGGGAGAGTTATCTGCTTTTTAATTTAGATCCTCCATGTGTTTAATATTTGGCATTTCGTTGCAACTGAGTTGTGATGGGGAATGGAATCAAACTCGGAGTACTGGCTCATATTTTCTTGTTCTGACACATTTGTTTTCCTCTCTTCCGTGGACATGCTGCTAACCTAGCTGACAAGGTCAACATAGAAGGTGTTAACAGCATTACTCAAACCCTTGAGAAATGGGGAAATGACATCTTCTGGCAAATGAAGCATACCCTGCTGAACAACCCAAATGCTCTCCTGCCTGAGTTCTCCAGGTAATTCCTCTCATCTGGTGGTGGGATTCAGTCCTCTCCTGGGTGTCCACAATTCATCTTCTTAAAGATTAATTTTCATATTTCTCAGCTGAGGGGAAATAAAACACACTGTCTCAGTACCTGTTGTGCTACCAGCTCTGATTAGTAAACTGAATACACAGCTAACTATTTATTGTGAAACATTCTCAACTGCCATCACTGTATTACAAGAATCTTCCTAAAGAAAATGCCCTTGGCAGCTCACACTCGTGACAGCAGGCTGGAAAAAATGAATTGTGCTACAAATCCACACATGGGCTTGGCCACAGGTCAGGGAAAAGAAGCTGATTTGGTCTGTGATGGTTTTTTTTTATTTCAGTCTCTAACAGCTCAATCTGAGAAGCTATTCACTAGTTCATGTCATTATATTCCCCCTTTGCATTGCAGGAAATATTAGCTGTTGAGCAAACTCACAAAATTTACTTCAGTCTCATATTTCCAGAGAGTAGGAAAGGCAGTAAAAGAAAGAGAGGAGAGGGGAATACTGGGAATTACTAGAAACCTAGTATCACTTAAATCAAAATTGTTCATAAAAGAAGTAAAGTGGCTGTCTTCCACAACTCATTGTTTTCTTTAGGAACAAGAAAAAAAAATGTTTTCAAATGCTATGCATTGAACCAGTTTAAGAGGAAAGGCTAGAAGAATAAAAAAGGCACTTAGTCAGGTGGTCACACAGTATCTGTACAAATCAGGGTTTCAGAAGGATATACTTGATAGATTATACATTGGCCTTTGACATCAAGTGGATTCCTCCCTGGGTGTATGGTAGCTGTTGTTACCAGCACAGAATTCATCACAACTTTCACTGGCAGTGCTGAAATTCATTGGTGCCTCAGATTATCAGGGGTGATATTAAGTCTTGTATTTGGAAAGTTCTAACTTTAGCCCAGGAAGATGTAATGAGACTATCCAGCCATATATCCTGTACCAGGCTTTGAATTATGAGTTTGCTGGCAAGGACACGGACTGCTTCATTAGAAATGTTGAGGACTAACAGTACTCCATGGGAATCGCTGGCCTAGCCTCTATGTGTACTCCTAGTTAATTAATACTAATTAAAATAAGGTGGTGGAAAGACCACGTTGCTCACACTGGTCCTGAAGCTTGTGGTTTCCAGGGTTCAGATGGGGCACCTCAGATGAATTCCCATCACAGAAGGGAAGCTTTGAAGCATCTTTTAATGGTTGCTTGCAATGCTTTCATCATCAAGCGCCCTTACCCACCAAGAAACAAAGGTCACAGTAAATTACTTTGCATGCTCAGAAACACTCCCTAAACTGAGTTATTCTTCTATATCACTCTCTTTGTAGTCTCCGCCCTGTCTCCAAAGCTGTGGACAACCTTGTGAGGGAAGTTCAGTTGATAAGGAAAAGGCTGGAAGAACTGAACGAACGTCTCAATGTCATCAGCAAAACTGTCCTTCCCCTTTGGCTGAATGCTCTGCAGAGCCAGAGGCGTGGAAACACTCAGCTGCGGAGACTCCCGGTGCATAGGAGAAGGTTGTATGCTCGCAGGAGACCTCAGAGCACTTAAATCTCTACCAGAAAAAAAAAAGGGAAATCTTTATTTTTTTTTTCACCTGCTTAAGCCTTTCTCAATGGGACACTGCTGGAGAGAAAAAAGTAAAGCACACACACAAGTCAGCTTTGCTAAGGAGACCAGGACTTCTTCATTTTGTTGCTGCCTTCCAAACCTAGGTCAGTAGGTGAAACCTGACCCCGTTCTTTAATGATGGCTGTTTCGTGTCCCAAGCGAAAAAAGTTGCCAAGCTCAGTCTACTTAAGCGTGAATATCTTTAGTCTAAACAGGCATTCTTTCTGCTTACCAGAGAAAGCTCTTTCTATAAAGATCAGGTGAATTTCTCTCTCTGCCCTATTTTTAAAGCACTCCATCTGAAACAGCTGGGGAATTTGAACTTCAAAAGTACCGAACAACTGATGAATGCAGAAAGATGGATTAGTGCTTGGCACTTCCAGCTGGGCAGGGAGAGGGAGAGGAAGTTATGTTTCAAAATATAGCCTTAACCTCTTGTCCATGTTCACATGTTCAGAGGGTGGGAAGGGCTGGATAACCTTGGTCTGTACATCATGGTTCAATGCTGAAGATATATCAGTTGCTAGGGACGAAATTTGAACATCTCCCTTCTACAAAGAGTGTTTTTCTAGATACCTGGAACTGTGCACTCAGAACGAGATATGTTCCAAATTTCCAGCACTCTGAAACACACTAAACTGATTTTTACCAAGACCCATGGATTTTTTTTTTTCAAAACTATTTAGATACCTAATAGCAAAGATAGGTGTCTGGAAGGATTTTCCAAAACACCTTAAGAGACTCTTCAGTCCCCAAAATGACAGATAATAATTCAGTTGGTGTCTAATTCACAGAGTATTTTCTCCACATGCCAGCACTGACCTCCAGAAATTTCCCAACATCCTTTAGCACAATTAAGATCTGTAGAAAATTAACAAACAGGCACTCCAAAGACTTTGGTCCCTCAGGGATTACCCAGAATACCCTGCCTTCACCTTGTCTTTGCCTGTGTCTTCCTGACAATGAAGCTGGTGATGAAAAAGAGTGCATAAATCAAATTATGCACTGAACACAGGATAGAGGGGGCTTGCCCTTCAGGTCTCTAAAGATAAATCCAATACAGAGATTTCCATTCAGCATTGCAGTCAACTGTGTATATGAAAGATGTTGAAACATAAGAAGGGGAACCATAGAGGAAAAGAAACAGGTTTTCTTTAAGGTCTGGATGAAGCAATTTATGAGAACACAAATAAAGAATGGATTATGTCTAAATGATTGTGGGAGTGTCTGGCATGACAGTTGTTTTGAAAACAATCTCCAGTCACCGTGAGGATGCAGACTAGCTGTTTAAGGATTCCCAAAGCCTGAGTTTATGGAAAGAAATTCAGTGACACTACAATAACCTCCAGAAGAAAAGGGGGAAAAAACTAGTTTCTTATTAAATCTTTCAGGATGGACCAGAAGAATTAACACAGTAAGAATTTTAGCTACAATCTGGCAGTTAGATGAGTGGGGGAGGTATAAGCAGTGTATGAGACAATCTGATGAATATTTCCTGGATGTAAATTCTCTGAGTTCAGGTTTTCAGAAAATAACAAAACTCTAACTTGGCTATCCTTGGCTTTTGCTTAGGAATTTGAAATACTGCTTAACTAGAGAAGGGCAAAATCAAGACTGTGAAAAGGCTGATAAAAGGACAGAGTTGTGCCTTTGTTGAAGTTGTCATCATAATTTATCAGGAAATGTAGAGCATTTTGATCCCAGAATATATTTACATAAATTACAAGGAATAACAGGAGAGAAAGGCCCCTAACTTCTTGTTATTCTGCAGAGTTTCTAGGCTGTGCTGTAGCAACAGCTGCATCTTTGCACAGACTACTGATCCCTCCAAGGGATGCTTTTCTTGGGGCTGCAGGGACTGCTGGTTATTTTGGCCTATCTGGAGGAAGAGTACAACACAAATGTTAGCTTTCATGGTCATATTTTAGACACAAACATTTTATCAGGCAACCTGAAGTTGTATAAATTGAGGACTACTTGAAACAGAAAGATGAGACTTCCCTAAGTCCCTCAAGTTACAGATGATGGTGGGAGGCCAGACCAGATCATTGTATACTCTTATTTTATATCTAGACATATAGCCAGCTTCTACCACCAGGTTCTGCCAGAGACAGAAGACAGGACAAGACCGTTTTAACCCAGTCCACGTATTCCTGTGCTGATATGTGCAAGTTTGTAGTCGTGGCAAAACCTCCTCAGCACAATGGAGAAACTCACCATTTACTTTAAAAGAGAACAAATAAGCTGCAGCATGCAACATATACATACAATTCTGCAATTTCTTGCATAATAGTGAATAAACCAAGTAATATAAATAGTTAATAAATTACTAGTCTGTGACCTTGCCACCACTGATAGCAGCCCCTGTCATTCACTCTGTGAAAGCCCATGCCAGGCTCCAGCCCAGCTCCCTGACCTGAACACGGCCTGTTTGATCAGATGATAACAGCCAGCTTCTCTAACTTCTTTGCCTTTGCGTGACCCTCTCTCTAAATGGAAAAGTTTTAGTGTCCTATTTCTTTTATAATTTTATTTTTTGCTGTTTAAGAGTGTAGGAAGGTTATGCGCCAGCCTACTTCTGCACCACTCACCCTCTATTAGAGGAGGCAGCAGCAGTCCAGCTGAGAAACACCTTCAGGTGTCTCTGTCTCATCTGCCTGGGGAAGCTGGCCTGACCCATGGCACTGATTCCCCAGGACGGGTATTTGATTTCTGCCTCTGCTAACCTCTTCTTAGAAGATCCTGGGTAAGGCACTTTCTCTAGCTGGCATTTGTCCTTTGACATGGCTTATATAACAAAAAAAACACTTGTTGTCACAAGGTATCTAAGTCTTCTATGCACGTAAATATATCCAGCTACAGAAACCATCTAAGCTCTCTGATGCGTTCATATCCATGTGTTTCTGGGAAGGATGGATGGAACTTTTAAACCGAGGTGACCAGTTGGGTGGTCAGTGGAGGGAGATCAAATATCATTAGGGGCTTCTAAAATCTACCCCTCACCTAAAGTTCACAATACCCAGTGACACAGATCACTTCCTTAAAAAACAACTATGTGCCCCTTTAGTTCTGTTTATTTAAAA
>VZRO01001314.1:101015-176795 GCA_013397915.1 Daphoenositta chrysoptera
AACCGAGCCGAACCGAGCCGAGCTGACCAGAGCCGAGCAGGGCAGAGCTGAGCTGAGCAGGGCCGAGGCGGGCAGAGCTGAGCCGCGCGGCACCATGCTGGGCATGGTGAAGAACTCGCTGCTGAGCACGGTGGAGGCATGGCCCTACCGCCTGCTGAGCAAGGGCGAGAAGGTCTGTCCGTGTCGGGGCGGGCGGCCGACGCTGTTCCCCAGGCGGGTCTGCCAGCGGGGCCGGCTGAGGCGCTGCGAGGGAAGGCGGGTATCACCCCCGGGCAGCGCCTTGCTCCTGGCAGCGCCTCCATCCCCATCTCCTTCCCCAGGATCAGATCAGCTACGAGGAGAGGGCGTGCGAGGGCGGGATGTTCGCGGCGGTGGAGCTGGTGGGGAAGCCGTTCGACGAAGCCTCGAAGGAAGGGGCAGTCAAGCTCCTCAAGTACGTCGGAGGGAGCAACGACAAGGGTGAGAGATGCTGCCTGGCCCGCGGGGCTTGTGGTTGAGGCTTGGTGAAAGCAGGCTGGATGGAGGCAATGGCCCTGCAGGCCCGCCTGGCTTGTGGCTCCTGGCAGTGGGGGTCTTTGATGGGGATAGACCCTGAATGGGAAAAATAAACTTGTCACAGGTTAAGTCGTGCCCAGCCAACTCATGCTATGAGTCCGCTTATAACCCATCTCTGTTTCAGGGTGAAATCTCAAAAATTATTTGTTTAAACAGGAATGAGTTACCTTGCAGCTGGGATAACATGAGGACAGGCAGAAACGTATCTATCACAGCTCCTTGAGCAGTAGCTGATGAAATCCAGGGTATCCAGGACACTTCAGTTCTATGATGTGCCCTTGTGGGCAGTGAAATAACTGTTATGACCTTGATATTTTATCTGGCTATTTTTATTCATGAAAGGGTAATGAACAATAAGCTTCCTTTTAAATGGTATTTTGTAATGTTTTATGACAGTGCTTCCAGGTGATTGCTTCTAATTCTCTTTTTACTAAAGTGTGTGCATTTTAACCATTCATAGCAGCAGAAGACTACAGAGTAGCTCTGAGGCATATACATGTTCTTGCACACCTTTCTGCAGCATCTAGCAGAAGGACTAGTGTAGTGTCCATGGGAGTAGGAGGTGGATGCAATGGGAAATGGCATTTGCAGCAACAGGTTTTGGAAAGGTGATGATCACTGTTGCTGTCGTAGAAAGGGTGCCTTCTATAACATGTGGCACAAACACAGGTATGAAATCAAAGGAAAATAAATGACAAAGATCGCTTGATCTCAACTGTTTTTGTGGCTGACTGATCATGAGGTCTAGAGGTTCCCTACTCCTGCAAGAAGAGTGAAGAAAAATGGTCTTCAGTGCCATGTGGTACTTCTTGCGGGCAAAAAAGCATGCTGTTCCCAGAATGTAGACAGGATGGACAGTCCTGCCGAAAGCCATGACAGCACTGAGTTTTGGGGCACTGGAACTTGTAGGATGTCTGGAAGGATTTGGAAGGGTTAAAGAGAAAGCTCCTGTCACCCAGTATGGGCTGTGGGCTCATGGCTAAGTGCAGATAGTATTAATTGAGATGCTGATGTAGATATATATGTGCTGCTGGCCTGCCCTGGAGCTACAGACCCTGCTGTCTTACAGCTGACTTGTCAGAACAAAGTGTCTCAGAGAACCACAAAAGCAGCACCAGAGGTCACTTGGGACACTTATTTCCCAGAGTCCTGGTGTGGAGAGAGAGCTTGGCCCAAGCAGAAGCCTGGTGATGGCTGTTCCTCTTCCCCAGAAGAGCTCACTCCTGACAAGGAGTTCATATGAGGAGTTTTCCAAAACTAAAATGAGCTTTTGTGAATTCCCTGTTAATTTTGTGAGTTCCTGAGAACCTAGACTTCTTTAGTAATGTCTGTGTGTCTGTTTCAGGGGTTGGAATGGGCATGACTGCTCCTGTCTCCATCACTGCTTTTCTTGCTGAAGATGGCTCCTTTCAGCCGAAGGTGAAAGTCTCTCTGCGGATACCAAGCCAGTTTCAAGCCAGCCCTCCTTGTCCTACTGATGAAAGCATTAAGATTGAAGAAAGACAGGGGATGACCATTTATTCCATGTAAGGAATGCATCCTGGGATCTCCAGTCCCAAGTGCTGAGGTCTTTAGGGTGCTCTGAAGAGCAGGGTTTGTTCTACCAGGTGACTTGCTGGACAAGGGGTGCGTGTGGTAGAAGGAGATGGAAGGGGTATATCTAGATTGAAGACAGGTGTCTTATGTTACTCCTTACCCCGGTCATGCTGCACTGATTTGGAATATGGATTTTTTTCCACTGGGTAAACAAGTGTCGAGGGTAGCCCTGTAAGATGCTGTGCCATTTCTATGGTACGAATCTATTGTTTTTCCCACTTTCTGTGTTCCAGATTGTTCGTAGTCATTAGGAATGTTCTTTCACATCAAACTGTCAACTGAAGCCTCATTTAGATGGACTCACACTGTGGAAACAAGCAGCCATTGCATTGCTTCAAATCACCTTTGAATGTCTTCGGCTGTTGACTGACAGCCTGGACTCAAACTAGCATCACAATAGCAATAAGCTCTTCACCTTATCTTTACCCCTTGGAGGTTCCCCTGCCTACTTTCTTGAACTATTTTGGCTGACTCGAACTGGCTTCTTTCTTGCCTCCGACTGCTGCTTGGCCCTTGCTCTGGGTGTGGCCACTTCTGCCATATCAGCCTGTTCTGTCTCAAATGTCGGCCCTGCGGGAGGGTGGTGAGGTGCAGGCTGATGTGGAAACAGTTCCTCTTGGTTGGAGGTCGACATAAACCAGACCCATTTCAGCCCACCTCTTTTAAATAGCATCGTGTTGTGTAATTGCCAATTGTCTGTTCCTACCTCCCCTTTTTCTCGGGCTAGCTAGAGTTTGGCTTTCCTTCGTGATCTGGCTTCCAGCAGATGGTTGTTCACACCACAGTGAACATGGTTGTTGACAGCATTGGTGAGGACTGTGGGCTGAGCTGCCTTGGAGATAGACTTGTGTTTTAGAAAGTTGTTTCTCTGATATGGTGTTGATTCACAGGGCAGGGCCATTCTGCTGGCTGACATACATGGGGCTGTTTGGGGGGATCCCTTTGGGGTCTGCCAATGGATGACTGCACCTTGGCTGTGTCACTCATGAGACTTCATCTGTCACAGATGAAGTGTGCTGGTTCACAATGAACAGTGCATGCATGAGTGTGTGTTGGCAGGATCTGGATCAAAATGCGTGTCTAAATATACTGTGGCTATATATTGTTCTCTCTCTCTTCCTTTCTGTGCTTTGCCAGGACTGCTCAACACCTCTCTGGTTTCTTTGCAGGCAGTTTGGTGGCTATGCCAAAGAGGCAGATTATGTGAGCTATGCTGCCAAGCTGAAGGCTGCTCTGGGGAGTGATGCTGCATACCGCAAGGATTTCTACTTGTGCAATGGTTATGACCCCCCTATGAAGCCTTACGGACGCCGCAACGAGGTCTGGTTTGTGAAGGAATGAACATCTGGCTCCCTGTGGTGCTGCCTTGCACTGATAACTTCCCCACTATGTCCCTGTCCTCTTTAAAATAAACTAATAATTCAGCAGAGGCAAAAAACGATCACTGCCTTTCTCCATGCCTATGCCTTAGTCTTTTATGGGCCATAAAAGTCATTTTAGAGGAGCACTAGCTGACCCTCCTGACGGTCCTGCTCCTTCATTCTAGACCAGGTCCTCAGCCACACAGACTCTTTTAATATCTCCGTGGCTTGTTTTTATCTCCTTTGTGCTTCCAGAGTTCAGTGCTGAGAAAGTGGAAAGTACTTAATTGACTGGTGCCTGACAGGAGTCACGTCCAAGTGGAGGCAGACTATTAGTGTCACCTGAGACAGGCAGGGGAACATGACAAAAGTGCATACAGAGACTTTTTTATCTCCTTCAGTTTGCTGCAGCTGTAAAATGCTGCTTTTATCTTTGCCATTCCATAAACAGTCTAAAGGGACACAGGCACTGCTGCCAACACAGCATAGTGAAAATAAACATCCTTTACGTTAATTCAGAGTGTGCAGAAGATCAGCGCTTCTGTCATCTGTCTGAGAAATGTCATTTAGAGAAAGATCCAGGTTTGGTTTGCAGCTTTCTTCTCTTTGAAGAGAGATGTTTTGGCAAGTTCTGAGTCTTGATCTCAGCTAGCAGCTGGACAATGTGACCTGGAGACCTCAAGATCGTTTCCTCACCTTCCTATTTCTTTTGTGTAACATTTCTTTAAAACTAGCCTGTACAAGGGCCAAAGCACAAATGTGTGTGGCTATCTAATTTAATTAGAGAAATGCAAGGCTGGGAAGAAAGCACTTGGTTATTACTTGTGATCTGAGGGTGCATTTGAAGAATGGTGAACATATAGTGAAACTACCGGGAGTGCCAAATTAAAAAGCTTCTTAAGAGGAGTCAATTTTTGAAGGGCTACTCAGACCAGCTGTTTTCTTTAGAAGAGGAAAAGGCTGTTCTGGAAAATAGGGACTTGGAACAAATAATGGGTAGCCTTTTGGAAACTTCAAGTACAATAGCAAGTGTGGGTCATGTTTCAGGAAGAGTGGCAATGTTTAAATGTCAGGCATCAAACCAGCATTTTGGTTGGCTCTGCCAGGGAGACAGCAGGAAGCCCTCAGTGGGAACATTGCCATACCAGGCTACTGTGAGTGCCTGTACAATTCGTTACCTGCACTAAAAGAAGTGTGGTCCTCTGGTGGTGAAGTGCCCCATAGTTCAGGTGCTTTCCAAAAGCCATTTTCCCCTGGAGCTGAAAGGGACATTTGTCAGATGGCATCTTGGCTTCTGCCTGGTCAAGCTGTTGCACGTGTGCCTGCTTTCTGAGAACAAATCTGAGCAGTAAAAGCAGAAAACCTGAGGTTTTGATGTGCTTTCCTTTTCCCTCTTGCTGAGCCATGTAAGAGCTTTGCTGTGGACTTCATGAGAGTTTCAGTCACCTGTGTGCAAGAGCAGCTAGTTCAGGAAGGGTAAAAAGAGCAGATACCATTTAATTAACAAAAAAAACCCAAAAAACCAACAACAAAGGAAAAGCTGTTGGCTGTGGTTAGTGGTTGCAGTGCAGGGGAGGAAGAAACAAAAGAGAAATCAAGACAAAAGAATTAGGCTTTTGAAGGAATTTTTGAAGCGGCAAATGCCCTATTAAGCTTCTACCTGAATCCAAAGGGACCGTTCATGTCCCAGATTATTTTAAGCTGTGTGGGTGAGGAATGGAATAGCACAGAGTTGTCCAGCTTATGCCTTCGCTGGTTCATTTTGGAACTTGTGTGTAGACTGTGGAGACAGTCTGGCAACCTGTGGTGAATGTCCTTCAATGATCAAAACCTTGAAATTTCTCAAAATTTATCTTGTGAAATCTCATGTTAGGGATGCCAGTAATAAACCTGGTATATAGAGAGCTGCACATCTCAGCAGTATGGTGGGGTTCTTTTATAAAATACATACAATCTGAACAGAGAGTGAGAGCTTCAGACCCAACAGTGAGACTAAACATCTGCAGGCTCTGCTTGTGCAGCCCTGCTACTGGCCTTTTGCATCAGGTAGGCAGGAGAGAATTTAATGAACATTGTTAAATTATGTCAAAGCCTTATGCAAACTGAATTGCCTTTTCTGTGCACACAAAGATGCCTGTGTTTTGCCTGCATTTTCTACAGTTTTGAAATAAATAAAAAGTAATACTGTGATTTACAACTTCTGTACTGATCACTGACTTTGTGAGCTCAGTGGGAGTTGTTGATTTGCTAGACTGTAGGTTGCCAGTTTATCTTTGTGTTTGGGGTACTAATCATGTCACAGCATTTATAAATAGTCATAATGCTTTTTCCAATAAATCTCTATTTTAGGTATGCTGGTGTGGCCCTGCATTATCTGACTGTGAGAGATAGGAGCTGATGAAGTAATCTCCTTCATTTGTTCCAGCCATTGAGAGGCTTTGAGCAATGTATTTGTGTTAATGTAGAAACAAGGGGTCCGCTCACCTGAGGAAAATTACGTGTTCCTGTGGCTGGGGTTCACAGGCAGTGAACACATGAATGTTCAGGCAAATACTCATGACTGATTTTCAACATGATGTATGATCCAGAAATCTTAGACATTTTGTCCCACTGAGGTCCATCCAGCCTGGTGCCCTGTCCCTGTGATGGACAGTAGTGGACACCTGAGACAAGATTACAGGAACAGTGCAACTGTGGGCTCAGACCTCCTCTAAATATTTCCCTCTTTCTAGTACAAGGTGGCTCAGGGATTTTTGTTACTGTGCGTGGTGGACCCAAGTAGATTTTATCCCATGCATTTGTCAGGTTGGTTTCTAAAATAAGGTAAAGTTACTATCCATGGCATCCTTTTGTCCTTCCTCGGTTATGGAAGGGTAGAAATACTCTTTTTCTGAGGGTTTCCAGCAGGCTGTCTCTCTGCTCCTTAGGCATCTAGGTCAGTCAGCTTTTTGATATGCCTCCATCACTGCAAGTGAATGTTTGGACAACCAGGGTCGCTGTTCACATTGGAGGATTTCCAGCCACCTCTTTGTGCTGAAGTCAGAGATGTGTTCTGGATTTTGATCCAAGGCCAGCATGGGTTACACAGACACTGTGTTACACACAATCGACTCCTGAACTGATGTTAAACAAAATTTTTCTCCATCCGCTGCAGTATTTGTTCTCTGAGAGATTAGAGTGCAGCAGATTGCCTAGAGAACTCCTTGCTTCTCTTCTGTGCCTGTGCAATGTCCTTTTCTGTCTCAAGTGAATGCTGAAATTGAGAGATTTTGGTGCTCTTCAGTTGTTCATCAGGGCATCATGATGTTGCTTGTTGTGTGTTGGTTTGAGAAGACAGTACAGGGAAGACTGCAGGGTGGATGTTCCTCCTTGCTAAGGCCCCTCAGCGCTGCCAGAGGTCGCCTTGCTGGGTCGTTGGGATGTGGTGAGTTTGTGCATCAGAGACTGCATTGCTGCCCATGGCCCCATCCCATCGCCTCCCTCGTCAGTGCAGTGGAACAGCTCCACAGCTGCCTGTGCTTCCTGCTGGGCGGGACAGGCTCAGCAGGGGAGAGGCCTTGGGAATTACCTCTGCCTTCCAGCCACACGAGTGCCCTTGCTGCTTATCAGCAGCTGGGCAGGTCCCTCCCAGTGCTGTGCAAAGCAGTGGTATGATGGCGATAGGACTGGCCACGGGAAGGGCTACGTTGAAACAGAGCCAAATTTAAAAGCATAATTGTACATGTGGCATGTAGATTTAGCTGTGCTGGATATACAACCTTCCTAAGCTACTCCACTTACTAGTAAGGAATTTTATTGCTGGTATTAAGGGTGGCAAACCATATATATTTATGTATATATGTATGTGCATATGGGTGTAAATGTATGCACATGTAGTGTGTATGTAGACCAGCTACTTTGATCTATTGTTTGGCTTCTGTAGTCACTGAATAACTCACTAGAGTGAATGCAGCCACAGGGTGAACTTTTGCAGACTGAAGTTTTAAGTCTGCTAGAATGAGAGCTTTGTTAGCTTCAGAAAGAAATACTTTATTTTGTAGACACATGCCTAAATATATCTAACACTGCATTAAGAAGATGACAGCCTTTATAAAAGAGCTAATTGGTTAAGTTGTCCATATACATCTTGCCAGACGTAAAATACTCCAATCCCTTTGAGGGGATGGGTGATTTATGGTGAATGAGGAAGTAACATCATTATTTCCCCATTTTCATCAATCCCCATGGCAAAGTGTGTGTGAGTAGCTATTGTGCTTATGGTTGCAAATTTTCAGTTTTGCAGTGCTGCCCCAAGGCGATGGGTCAGAGGAGGAAGATTGTGGCTCCTAGCTCACGTTGTCCCTCCCTATTGTAATTACAATAATACCTCTTTTAGAACAGCGTTCTGAGCAGCAGCTCTCTTTCTTCTGTGACAGCATTTTCAGCCACATTGAGCTAAAAAAAAAAGCATCTCTTTTAACAGGACCATAAGTAGTTTTGGATGTATAACGCCTCTATAAAACTGCTTGGCAACATGATTTATTAGAGCGGGATCAGTGGTAAAAGTGACTTCTCTGACAGTAATGGATGAAACACTTCCAGCGTAGCTACTCTGTCTCTGCTTGGTGCCTATGCCAACAGCAGGCTGGTTTTGTCAGCTCATTCATAATCTCTGCTTTGCTCTCAGCAGAATCCATTGCACAAGACAGGTTTCAGCCATGGCAGATGCTTTTTTTTCTAGTCCTCTTGTGGGAGCTGCTGGAGAAGATGGGTCAGTGCAAATACTGCTTGATTCCTGAGAATCTGTCTGCTTAATTCCACATCCAGACCCCATACCTAGGTAAGAGTTGGATGCACGCCACTCCCATACCCCTCACTGCTGCCCACCCCCATGAAGAGAAATTTGAGTGACTGGGGTGGAAGGAGCTGCTTCTTAGACTGAGTGTGAGGTCTGACTGATCATCAAGGTCCCAGGGAAGTCTGAGATATATCTTTTGTGCAGTCCCTGTGAGAAAACTGGGTTGAGGAGCCTAAGGTGCAGATTTTTAAAAGTACCGGTGGAAGTGAAAGATCCCAGAAACCACATCCTGAAATATACCATGTGCTGCAGCACCCTGTTCTGCATTGTGACTTGAGTGACCTTGGGTGTGCAATGTGACACTGGCCGTGTGACCTGACTCTGGGGCTCCTTGGGGTGGGGCAGCAGAGCCCAGCCTGTGCCATGTGGGCAGCTGCACGACCCACCCCACCCATTCCTGGCCTTGGAAGCTAGGTGGGTTCTAAGAAACGTTCGTGTTGGGGATGTGACTTGTTCAGCACATGGAAACAGAGAAGGATTGCCATGGCAACTATTCTCCCTTGAGTGTGTTTCCAGTGTTTTCCAGTCTTATTCATTTTTTTCTCATATCTCTAGTGTTTAATTTAAGGCCTTTCCTAATTAGAGTCAAAAAAAGCAATTGAAGTGCATTCTCTGATTAGACAAAAAGTTCAGACACCTTCCCACACAACTGATGAAGTACAAGATCAACAGAATTGAATGTTGCTATGTGTAAGAGGAGATCTGAAATTTGAAATGCATTGTACCCAGACAAATGAAATAAATGAAGCCTTTTACTTAAAGCAAAGCATTGAAATAAAAGGTTGTGTACAGCATGACAATTTTGGGCACTCCCCTGCTGGTAGATCTTTCTAGCTGTGTAATCACTGATTGTAGACCTTCCCAATCTTCTTTATGACTCAGCTTTGTGAAGGAACATCTTTCCAAATCAGCGTGTGCTGGCTCATTGAAGTACCTTTCATGAGCTGTAGTATTATTTAGACAGGATACTTTCAAGGGAAAGTACTTTCAGTGGTGTTTCTTTGGGGTAATTACCATGCCTCTCATTTGCCAGTACCTTGCTCCCACTTTGCGTGTGTTTTGGCAGGGATAGAGTTAATTTTCTTCATAGTAGCTGGTGTGGGGCTGCATTTTGGATTTGTGCTGAAAACAGCGTTGATAATATGAGGATGTTTTTGCCATTGCTGAGCAGTGCTTACACAGAGCCAAGGCCTTTTCTGCTTCTTGTTGCAAGTAGGCCAGTGGTGCATAAGAAGGTGGGAGGGGAGACAGCTGGGACAGCTGCCCCAGCTGATATTCCATTCCATATGGTGCCACGCAGCTTATAAAGTGGGGGGAAGAAGGGAGGGGGCATGTTCAGACTGATATTATTTGTCTTGCCAAGGAACTGTTCCATGTGATAGAGCCCTGGTGTCCTGGAGATGACTGAAACTCCTACCTGCACGTGGCAAGTGGTGTATTAACTCCTCGGTTTGCTTTGTTTGCATAGGTGGCTTTTGCTTTACCTATTAAACTGTCTCTATCTCAACCCACAAGTTTTCTCACTTTAATTCTTCTGCTTCTCTTCCCCATCCCAGCAGGGTGGGCGGGTCAGCGAGCAGCTGTGTGATGCGTCACTGCTGGCTGGGGTTAAACCATGACACACCTGCACGCCGGTATCTATGTGTGGGAAACCCAGGCTGGAGGGGAAGAAGAGCTCCCGTGGAGGTGTAGGAAGGAGAAGGTTGATGCCTTGGTTGTGCTGTCTCGGGGTAGGGCGGTGAGAGGGTGGGTTGGTTGAACGCAGTGCCTTTGGTGCCCCGTACCTCCCGCACTGGCCCTTTGCCCAGGTGGATGCTGGCAGGGAGACTGATGAGCCCCTTTATGCTGTGATGCCTGCAGCACAGCTAATCACAGAAGAGAACCAGAGATTCCTCCCAGCTTCTCCAGCTCTGCCTTGAGACAAACTATGTCTCCGCCCTATGGCAGGGCCCAGGGAACAAAGATCTCCCTGGAAATTCCCTGCATGACTCTCCTCCTGCTGTGTTGCCATCTGCTTTGCACAAGACTCTGGTACATGCCTTTGTGGAAAGCAATACTCTTCCTCTGAAGACATCTTTGGCACTGCTTCCCTGGAGGGGTGAAATCCTGAGGCACAAAGTGCAGCTGAGACTGTTCTCAGTACTCCTCCCTGTCCCAAGGCAGGGAGGGAAAGAGAAATGACAATTTTATGATTTTATGAGATACCATGTCTTGGGAACCTGGTCTAAAACGCCCTCCAGTTGGAAACCTGCCCAGCCGATTTCAAAATGATGAAAGCAGTCCTGCAGGTTTTGATCCAAATGGGGTAACAGGACTTGGAGCAAAGAGAGATGGAAAAAATGTGTGCAGTTTCAAGCACACAGCATGCCCAGGTGTGGTTTTGTTCCTCTCAGGTGTATTTGTTGATCTGCTTGTGTGCTGACCCCTGTGTGGCTTCATGCCACACCTATCTCACCAGGCATGGCAGTGGCACTGCTTCCATGGGGGGTAGGCAGTGCCCTGTTCCCCACTTCACCTCTCAGGTGCAGGCATGGTTTGTATCAGCTTCTAAATGGCTGCACAGGACATCTCTCTGAATCCAGGAATGAAGGCCAGATCTTGAGCCAGGGGAATCGTTTGGCTGGAGACAGCTCTCCACAGAGCTGGTTTGTTAACGGGCAACAGGAGTTCATTTATTTTTCATCATGATGATGCTATTTCTGAATAAGAGAGAAAAATGAGAGTTTATTTCTGAAGTGTATGATTTAGTTTTTGGCCTTTAAAATTTTGTTTATTTTGAATGGAAGCCCAGAATGCACATAATGTAGCAAAAAATTGCAGATACAGACAGCGATTTTTGTTTCATCTTTCAAGTTATTCCCACTCCTGATGCTAAGACAGTAGCATTTGAAAAGGCTCTGGATGTTTTCCCTTTCCTTGGAAAGAAACACACAAAAATAACAATCCTAGAGGAAGCAATGCTGGAGGCACCTGCTTCCAGATAACTCTGCTGAAAGCAGCAAGGTACAACCAGGCACACCAGGGAGATGAGGAAAATGTCCTGGGAACTGCCACCCAGACAGTTTCCCTGTGACTGCAGTTTCTGCTCCGGGGAGATGTAGCAAGGAGATGAATACGAGCTCCCCAGACAGTCCCGATGTGAAGGTAAGCACAATTGTTTTCTGAAATGTTTGATCCCATAATCCACAAATCCGTTTATCATAAAGAGCCTTTCAAACTGTTGTGACAAACTCTTCTGGACCGAATCCAGCTCCTGAATTATGAGAAGCTAAAAATGGTGTCTATTCCCATGGCTATAGACAGAGAGATGCCACTCAGCAACAAATGCACCACCAAGTGCCTTAAAAATAGCCCCTGTGGAATTATTCAGTGTTTGGGACTTGTCATTTCATAGGGGTAAAAATGGATTCATTTTGGCACAAAATATGCATAATATGTATCCACAGCTTTATAAATAGCATTTATAAAATTATGTGTATGATTTTATCTTAAATTGATGCTGAGCAAAGAGACAAAACAATCAACAAGAACTTAACATAAGTTTTGTTCTTAGATAATTGTAAGACTTCTGTCTTAGAAATGCAGGTGTCAAAAGAGACCCTCCTCCCTTCTCCCCTCCCTCCTTTCTTTCTTTAAATGAGGGTCCTTCCTGCCTCTAAAGGGGCTCAGTCACAATCTGTAGCAGCCTAAGCCCCAGGAAAGGGTGGAAGATAGGGCTGGGAAACCAATATCCTGGGAAAACATCTTGCAAAATTGGAGCAATAATGTAGCAGAACAAAATATGAGGCCTTATAGGCATGGACAACAATTTTGTCAGCGAATGGAACTGGTTTTGTTCACTCGCACTTGCACACCTGTACTCAGGTACAGGTGGATGTCAGCATCCAGGTGATGGCTTACTCTGGGTTGGATTGCCACAGCCACCACTGATGGTCCCGAGTGGGGACTGACCACCAGAGGAGTGACTCATGACCTGCTGGGAAGTGCAGGGTGGAGAGCTGGACTTGCATGCAGGAGGATGCCACCCCTGTACAACAGCACCCCTGTACAATGTCATGCCTCAATGTGTTTGTGAAGTCTCAGGATATAATGTGTGAGCAGACTTGGTTGTCCTGTCCAGATCAGGGGGGATGAGGTAGATTAAAAGTGGGATTTGGCAGCTGAGAGAAGAGAATAAAATGGGCTTCCCAGAAGAGAGCAATGGCACAAAACAGCAACTTCTCCAAAATGCAGAGATCCTTCAAATTGTAATGATTTTCCTTAGAAATCAGCATTTTAAAAACCTCTCTTAATGAATGCATATATTTTTATTTGAGAAAACCCTTAGAATAGTACATTTTTAATAAGGTTGACTTTTTTTTTTCATATGATTTCACAAAAGTCAGTAATATTTTCTGGGGAAAATTACATCCCTCTTACCATTTTACTGAAATTATTAAATGGTTTCTAGGGCAACTTACCAATAGCATTAGGGTTCACTTTTCTATTTCTTGAGGGGTCAGGGAGGTCTTCATCAGAGAAATCAAGGGATAGACAAAATGTCAGAACTGTGCTTTGATGTTTTCCCACCTCTCACTGAAACAAAAAATGTTGCCTGTTAATGTGATGAAAAGGAGTGAGGCTAGCTGGAGATTTATGCCCTCCTGGAGACATGGTGTGTCAGCTCTCCTCCAAGTTCTCTCATGCTATTTCCATGGCAACTCCATATAATGATAACTCCCACAGATTTTCTCCTTTTATCTGTTATTTTGGTCGAGATAGTGATGGAGTTGAGGCATACATTTCTTTCACACCATTTGATGCCCATCGACAACCAAAGTAAATAATGTCCTCATTCTTCAGGTCTTTAGAAAGCACAGTTAGTTCACAGCCCTTTCAGGAATTCACCTGCAGAGCTGGACAGAGCGGAGACAGGAAAAGCAGTGCTACAGATGCTCAGAGGAAGCTGCAAAGGATGAACACCCACTGTAAGCACAACGTGACAGGATTGTATTCCACTCCTGCTCTTCTCCTCTCCTTGGCCAGGATAACAGATGGACACTAAAGAGGAGGCCGTGGTGTAATGGGAGGATGGATGGTTGGGGTGCAGGGAGCTGCATCTCAGCTGTCCTGCCAACAGAGGCAGGAGGTCATTCTGCCTGACTGGGAGATGCTCCCATTCCCCCTGATGTCTGTTCATGATTGCAAATCTGGTCCAGCTCATGAGACAAGGACTGGGAGTTTCAGCCAGGCATAGCTGCAGCCAGAGAAACCCTTGACCAAGTGCTGCTAACCCGTGACTTCCTCCCTCTTGTGAAATCTCTGCAGCAAGATGTTGCTGGATGATCTTACACAGCAGAAGTGGCAGGCATGCAGCTTGTTCCTGGAAACTGAGCTTGCTTCATCTAGCTGGGAGGGCAGGACAAGCCAAATATTAGCACTGGAGTGGAGGGTCCACAGAGATCCTGGAGTCCAGCTGCCAGTGTGGGCTGCACTGAGCTTCTGTGCTTGGTTTGCAATTCAGTCAGTGCCAGGGACGACAGGACAGTCTGAATGTGAAGATCTATCCCAAGCATCCTCTTATGTCATGCCCTGAGAGCATCCAGATGATTTGACCCTCCTCATTTCTTCCTGCAGAGGCTTCCATTTAAGCAGATAAGCAACACTAGGTGAGAGGGCATCCTCCTCCAGGAAGGGATCTCAAACCTTACATTTGATAATAGTGTCCCTTCTGAGTCAGGCTGCTGCTCAGGAGAGCTGTCCTACCTGTTTGGTCCCCTCTGTCCTGTAAACCAGATGTTGGTGGGAGCTTTGCCAGGGCTCAGGCTGTTCTAATAGATGGAGAGGCTACTTATGCAAGAAGTTATTCAGCTCTCTGCAAGCAGAGAGATTTGCAAGGATGGGGCATGTCAAGGATCAATGCTCACCTGCTGTGACAGTGGTCACAGCAACTACATGGAATAGTGGAAAAGACAGCACTGCACCCACAGGGACCACGTCTGGTTGCTGTAGTCCCTCGGGATTTGTGCTGCCCACTACCCTGCAGGGGTGAGTCAAGAAGGGACACAGAGTCTCCCTGCTGAGCTTCCCACCAATCCACTGAGTCCCTCTTACTTCCACCCTTAAAGAAATTGGGGCAGTTTCAGGTCTGAAATCTTTTGCTGCTTAGCTTCACCTCACAGATACACAACGACAAGAGCTATTCCTCAGGAAATTGGAAAAGGAACCAGGAGCGCCGTGCTGTGATTAGCCCCTGCTCCCAGGTTAGACAATGGACTTTCTGGTTTGGACTGGTGTCCCTCACTGCCCAGGTAGCCGTGAGCCACTGGCTCAGCTGGGGACCTAGCCTGTTTGTGTGTGAGATGATGTGTGTTAGCAGAAGCTGCTGCTTGTCAGCCCCTGGCTCCCCTGCAGTCACCTCTGAGTTAAGCCAGAGGGCTGCAGACACATGGGATTATTCAGAAATCACCTCCATTACAGGGAGAAGAAGGAGGGCACAGTATCACAGAGCCATATAGGTTGGAAAATACCTCTGAGATCAGTCCTTTGACTGAATGCCACCATGCCCACTAAACCATACCATGAATTTCCACATCTGCTGTTTTTTTGAACACTTTCAGGCCTGGTCATTCCACCACTTCCTGTAGTTTGAGTCCTTGCCTGGAACCAGCCCAGGTTTGACTCTCTTTTCTGAATGACACAGAGCAATTCACCTGGGCGTGTGGGTGAGCAATCACCTAGGCATGGTGAAAATTTGACCTTCACCTTCTGCCCTGAATGTAGGAAGAATAATTTCCCCATCATGCTAGCATGATGGAACGATAAGCGTGTGGAAGACCTCCTGAGAGACTCTTAGCAACTCAAGAGACACATAAAAAACAAAACAACAGAATTTCTGAATAGCAGATCTAAGCAGATCGCTTTGAATAAGTTAAAAATGGTTCATGGTGTATCTTCGTGCGTTCTGGGTAACTCGGCAGGAACGGCACCGTGTGTTCCCGGTGGATGCAGATACCGCAGTGCCTCCGCCTGGCTGCTGACGATCCGATGTCACGGTGACACAGAGACGGTTCCAGATTTCGTGTCCTCACACGGGACAGGTTTTTGTTCGGCTTTCAGAGAGTTCATTAAAGCACAGTGGGCAGCAGAGCCGATGTCCTCCTAGGACGGGAGCAGGGTGGCAGAGAGGGTGACAGTGGTACTGCAATGCTGCAAGAACTGAGCAGGCAGCTCTCAGGTCATTTGAAGCGGTACTACAGCTGTCCAACGATCCTTCCATCAGCCTGTGCTCTGGAGAGCTGAGCATACTGGGGATTTAATCTTGGCCCTGTCGATGTCTCATCTCACACAAATAATTTTGCTGATTTTAACCCAAAAGTCTGGATGTAACACAACACAGTCTCAATACACAGTAGTGATAGCGGTGATGGGTGAGGAGGAGAAAGGACAAAGACCTGATAACCTGATACTTCTTCGTGTAATAAATTTGTTCTGTCCACGTTACTGCCAGATACCACAGGCTTTGACACTGGGGATCTCCTGGCTTTCTGACTGGCATAGTCCCACCTAGGCAAGCCCAGAAGCCGGTGGTCTCCGTTTGGAAGGCTGGACAGAATGAGGAGCAGAGCTGGTGAGCCATACTCTGCCTGGACAGTCAGTCTGCCAGAAGCATGCCCGCTTGTTGCCCACCCCAGCAATTACCCATCTCTCACAGCCTTGTGAAGCACCAGGAATATGCAGTGCAGGGTCTGGGGGCTGACCAATCTACCTTGGCCACAGACAACTCTGTGGGCCAAGATGTGGGCCAAGATGTGGGCCAAGCAGCAGCCTCTCTGGGCAGCCATTTCTCTCCAGTAGCTAAAGTGCAGACAGTTGAGTAAAGGCTAGTTTAAATCAAATTAAACTGTGCCTAAAATAAAATGAGTTAACAGACAAAGTCTTTGTGCTGCTGTATAAAACAAGTGGACATCACAGTGGACAAGCTTTCTTTTTTTCAGCTGGAAAGTTACAGTCGCTTGGGTTTGGGTTTTTTTTTTTTTTTTTAATTATTGGAACATGCTGAGTCAAAGAAATCGTTTCATGGCAGCAAAATTGCAAATTTTACCAAAGTTCAATGTAAGGCCGTGAAATAACATCATCATCATCATCATTATTATTATTAATAATAACAATAGTAGTAATAATAATAATAATAATAATAATAATCCTACTGTGAAGAGTTCTAATTCCCAAGCGGAGATGAGGTGCGGGTTTCTCTCCCGGGGTGGGGTTTTGGCCGGAGCCGAGCGCGTTCCCCCGCGCAGGACCGGCCCTCTCGCCGTGGCCGCTCCGCGGGGCAAGGGCGCCGCCCGGTGGCCGCTGGCGGAACGCCAGGAGGAGCCGCCCGCGGGCTTCCGACCCTGCCGCCGGCTCCTCTCCTCGCACCGACCCTCCTGGCGTTGCCTCCGCTTCCTTTGAGGAGCCACAAACCTAAACCCAGCCTCCTCCCTGTTTTCCAGGCGGTTGCTTTCAATCCTGCAAGAGTTAGCGCGGTGGGACGTGGCCCACTGCTCTGGAGAACACCGTGGGTCCCAGGTGGGTGCTGGAGTCATTCTTGGGCCCTGCATGCCTCATTCATTTCGCCCTTGGCACCAGTCTCAGGTGGCTGGGTTAGGGGCAGAAAACGTGGCAAACGGCCAGTGAGAGAGGGCTGTTCAGCACTGCTAGAAACAGAGTGCCTGCAGGAACAGCCTGCTTTTTGGATTACAGGGGCGTCCTAGGATGACCAGGTGACACTGAGCAGCACCTCGGCACCTAATTTCTGAGATTCAAACGTGTTTGTTCAGTCTGGCAAAACCAGTAAAGAGATGATTTGCACGAAAACAGTTTGTTACAGCACTGAGCAAGGAGCAGTACCAGAGCCCAGGATGCTACTGAGGTCCTTTTCTGTTCATGGTTAGAGATCTCAGCATTTGATCCTCACTACAGACTGTTTTGAGAGAGAAAAAGCAGACAGCGACATATGTTGGAGATACAGCGTTATATTTCAGCTCTTGACTAATTAGTTAGAGAGCAAGATGCCCATTTTGTAAGCCACAGCCTTTGCTTTCTCCTCAAATGCACCTGTTACCAGTTTGATGGGAGAAACTGCTCAGCCAGGCAGAGCCCTGGCTATCTCTGGAGATAGATACAGATAAAATGAACCTGGTCAGACAGGAGGGCAGCTCCTGCTCCATGTCTGGCACTTCAGAAAGTCTTTTGCAGAAAATGGCACTCACATCTAGCAGAGTGCTTCACTTGTCACCATAGCAAAAGCAAAGCAAACACCAGTTTCCCTAGAAACTGCATGTGGCAGGGCATGTTGACTTTAAGGGAGGGAAAGAATCCTAAATAGGAAAGTACTGGTTGCAGAAGGGTGAGTGTGCTGCAGGTAGGGAGAGGGGACAAGACAGGTCTCAGGCCCACAGGGACCAGGATGGCTAGAGTGGGGCAGGCACCCCGGGCAGAGACTCTCATGACCACTGTCCCTCATTGCTCAGTGCAGTGGCAGAGACTGCCTTGGGGCAGAGGCAGCTGAGTCCCGTGCTTGGGTGCTCCAGAGCTCCACTGAGTGCAGCTGGTCACCAACAGCTCACCAACCCCAGCCTGGGTGCAGTGACAGACCAGCTGGTACTCAAGGGCTGGGCATGCTGTCGCTGAAGCACACCTCTGCTTTGCATTCAGAGACCCGGAAAGCAGGCAAATTTGAGCAGGGGCTCTCGGGTTTCCGTCTCCAGGGCTTCCTCCTAGGAAAGGCAGCTGCCACTGCAGCCCTCAGCCGAGTGGCCTTGCTATTTCTGGCTCCTGTCAGAAACCATGCTCCTGAGGGAAGCTCAGGACTGTTCAGTCCTCTACATTTATAACCACAAAAGCTTCTCCGGGGCAAAGGGAGTAACTGTTGCAGGGAAAATGAATCTGAAGAAGGCATTTTCCAGCGATGCACACTTATGGCAATGTACACCAACCACATACCAGGCTGTTTGAGTAAGGGTGAAGTCAGCAAGGTGAGGGAGGTGGTTATTTCCTTTTACTTAGTGCTCAGGAGGCTCTCTCTGGAGTACTGTGTCCAGTTTGGGTCTCTCACTGCTACAGAGCTTGATCAAGGGGAACAAGTCTGTCAGGGGAGCCATTAAGACCATTGGGAGCTGCCTGGACCATTCACCAGGGGGAAAGACTGAGGGACCTGCTCAGTCATCAGAAGCAAGGCTAAGGGGGATCCAGGTGCTCTTGCCTATTAACTAAATGGATGCTATAGAAAAGATGAGACCAGACTTCTCTTAGAGATGCACAGTGAAAAGTCAAAGGATGACAGAGAAGTTGCAAGAAGGGAAATTCTGATTAGACACAGGTTTAAAAAAAATTCCAGTGAGAGCGGTGAGACACCAGAACATAGACCCTAAAAAGCTGTGTGATCTCTACCTTTGGAGACATTCAAAGCTTACCTCAAATTGGCCTAACTTTGAGGTGAGCCTTGTTCAGGGCAGAAGCTGGACTGGACCTCTCCAGAAGTCCCATCAGACCAAAACCTTTGAGTGACTCTGAAGTACCGCTAAACCTACTAAAATGCAGGGAAGAGCTGGAAGCAAGGAAGAACTGTGGCTTCTCAGAACCACCAGCTCCCTGCATGTTAGTGTGAGCTTACACTTTAAAGGGAGCTTGGGGCAGAAGAGAGCAAGAGGCATCCCATGTGTTACCCATACATGACTTTCACACTGGCAGCTTTTAGACCTCATGTTTGTCTTTAAGAAGCTGCAAAATCAGTCCCTCCCTGGGGAGTGTATGTGTGTAGGAGCAAAGTGTAAGTGGAAATGTAGGGTGGGCTGAATGCTGTCTCTTCCTCCTGAGTGTTGTTGCCCTCTAGGTGCTGCTCACAGGCTGTAGTGCAGCTGCCAGGGATGGCTGGAGGAGACTGCTCCCAGCTGTTCACTTTGCCTCTGTCAGGGCCAGGAAAATGGGAGGCATTTCTCTGCTTCAGCTGCCTCTGGTTCTGTGTGATGAGACACGCTGAAACCTACAGTGTGGGGTTTGTATGGGAGAAGGTGACTGCTGTAACTGTGCACTGGACACACCACCTGCCCTGTCAGCCCTGCGGTGAGACAGTCAGTCACCTTTGGCAAAGGAGCAACATGCACACTTGGACCAAAAGTTGCCACATCCAAGTTGTGGCCCTGTGATTCTGTTCCTTGGGGAGCAGATCTGATTAAAGTGATCCTCTGGCCCTGTGAGCATGGGGAGAGTGGCCCCAGCTGAGGGAGAGGGACTCATGACCCCTGTGCCACAGCAAGGTCTCAGGACTTCTAGGAAGAAGGTGAATCCCTCTCAAAGAAAAATCTTGTTTAGGGAGGGTGGCACTGGCACCAGCTACCAGAAGGGGCAGGGAGCATTTGGGAGATGACCACAGCAAGGTCCCTCCCCACTCCAGGTTGTGTCACCACTGACCTGGGTCTGTGCCCCAAGGGTTTATTGCACCCTCCATGTTAATTCCTGGCCAGGCACGTGGAGCCCTACAGCCCTGGCAAGGCCATGGGATGGTGACCCTGAAGGTCCTGGGACCAAACAGTGTTTTTATCCTTCTTTGCTCTTTTCCCATGACACCCCTGACCTGAAGTTCAGCAGTTTATCCTGCCTTCTGATAATCCTGGCTGCTTTCATAATCCAGGTGTGCTCTGTGCCAGCCCTTCTCTGGTGTGTACATTTCTGGCTCTCTGGTCTCCTTGAACAGGCAGAGAAAGGACCAGAAACCAGAGGGCCCTGAAGGCAGAGCACCTGCAACCACCACCACCACCAAGGGAGCCCTGTGCAGGAGAGAGGACAGGGATGAGCCTTTCTGGGTTTACAGGCCTCCCAGTGAGCAGATTTTAAGAAAAAACAGCACAAGGACCAGGTAACCTTCCTGCCTCCTCAACTCACTTGTTCTTTTTGGTTCTAGTCTGTCTGGCCCCACCAGTTTAGGATTTCCCCGGGACGTGTGTGTGTGACTAAGTGGCCAACTGGTTTGGTTTAAGCTCAATTATAAGGAGAGAGGAAATTGCTGCTTTCCCAAAAGTCTCTCCCGAGGTGTGAGAAACCTGCAGTACAGCAGCACCTCTTACCCAGCAGTGCCAAGTTCCACAGGAATTTATATTTATTTTGGCATTTAAATGAGTTCTCACACAAAGCTGCCTTAATATCAAACAATGCAAAATAACCCTGGGCAGATTAGTATTTGTGTCATTACAGAAGTTTAAAAAAATTACTCTAAAAGGCACTGTAAATCTGTGGAAGGAGATTTTCATTCTCTGCCGAGCAGCACGCACAGCAACAGCCAAGTAATCAAGAAAATCGCCATGCCCTGACTCAGTGGGAGTGCATATGATGTCTCATCCCTCCTAGCTCTGCAGCCTCTTGGGGCCAAGGTGCACTGGCAGGCACTTTCTGGTCTGTGGCAGTTAGTGAAGGAGTTGGTAAGTGCCTGGTATATGCAAAACACACGGTAAGAGCACACTTCACTCCTATTTCTCCTGTTAGCCTGTTCCTTTGCTCCACCAGACTCCACTCAAGCTGACTGATTCTAGACAGCATTGTGCCTGAGGAAGGGGTTTACTTGCCAAGAGCATATGAATATGTGGTAGCATAACACACCATGTAAAATCTCATGGGGGAGTATCCTCTAAAAACAGAAATTATAGCCTCATACCTTCAGGAGGTTTAAAAACAATTATCATCATCATCATCAATATTATTTTGCTTTGATATTGTTTCTACTTTCAAATGAAAATATTACATATATTCAGAACATCAGAAAGACATCTTTTTACAAACTGAATTACATACCCATAAGCTCCTTTCCTATTCTTTATTATGCAAGTACCCAACAAGAGACAAGCAAATGAATACAGATTTGACACAGCAGATAGAGGTATGTGCAGTGATGAAAAGTGCACATCTTTCCTCTGGCATTTGCTTGCTGTGGCTTGGATTTCTATTTCCTCATTTCTTAAGCACTCCTAACATTGAATCAACTTTATTCAAGAAAAGTAGCACAGAGAAAGTTCTAACCCTTCTTCTGTGCCCTCAAGCAGCTGGTCTTTGGTCCACAGTGACAGTTTCAAAGAAGCCAGCATCTCTCTGCTCTTTTTCCCTAAGTGCAATCTCCCAGCTGGCCCACTCCAACCCATGGAAAGCTAGTGCTGTCACTCCACCAGCCATTACAGGAATCACATTCCCAAGGAAGAACACCAGTTTCTCACAGTCAGGCTGTTTGGGTTTTTATTAATTAAACAGTCCATAAACAAAGTACTAAATAAATACACAGCTGTGTCAGACACCAACATACCATACACACCCACTTGGAGAGCTCTCTGTAGTTATACATGAAATACCATGGAAAGCTATTTATCAAATGCAAAGCAGGTTACAGAATGATTCAACTCTGCAGACTCATTGCTCATCACCAGGGTGCAGTCCACACACCACACACACACACACGTGCTTTTGCTCATTCATGCTTGGGAAGAAGGGTGTCCGCCCTCTGCAACCTGGCTGCTTGGGAAATGTTTGTGTTAATTCATAGACACAGTCAGAAAGAGGCCGAGATCCACAGTTCACAGGATTATATCCCACCAGGGTATTGCAAGAGGTTTTGTCTTTGGGACAAAACACAGCCTGGAGTGGCAGGTGTTGGGAGGGAGAATTTGCAGGGTTGGGCAGGCACCTTGGGGAGCTCAGCGGGGGCAAATGGGTAGGAGTCAGAGCTGGAAAGGAGGCTGTCAGAACAGGAACTGGAAAATGTGTCAGGGTAAATTGGTGTAGCTGTTTTTATGTCTAAGTTTTCCTCCCCATTTCCAGCATGGTCCCCGGATGATGAGGAAGGTGTTGGAAGCAAATATGAAGATGAAAAAATGAATACTCTGTCTCCTCTCCACTGATCTCTGGAGGACAGCCAGGCAGGGCTGGGAATGGGCACAAAAGTAATAGTGGATAGATAAAGATGTCCTCAGTAGTACCTGAGATGTCTTCGTGGGTGGGCAGGAGGAAGGTATGTATAGGGCTGAAGCTCCTGGTCCTTCCTCTTCTCCCATCAGATGAGGGGTGCAGGCACCCCCATGAGCTGATTAAAACAGGTCCTGTCTGGGGCAGAGCCGGCTGATGATCTTCCTGCTTCTCCAGCATTCCTGCTGAAAATAGGCCAGGATGCTCTTCCATCAGAAGGGAGAAGCTCCATTCCATGGAGACACAGAGTGAACAGGGACAGGACAGCCAGGGCTGTGTCTGAAAGCTATGTTTGAAGAGTAAGAGGGAGCTACAAGGGTGCCTGTGTGGGGGAAAGAGGATCCCTCTCCTCTTTTGCTGGTGTGGCTTGACTCTTTTGCAGCATCATCTCACTTGTCACCATGTGGCCCATTCCCTGTGCCTCTGCTGAGGGGCGCTTAGTCTCTTTGCTCACTGTGGAGCTGCTACATGGGGCTTTTCCCACCAGTGTAGTCATGATATGGGCTTGTCCGGGCCTTGGGGCGAGGGATGGAGAAATCATTCTGGGGTTCAATGGCCTGAAAAGGAAGCACAGAAGTCTTTACATTTGAAAATTGGACAGAAGTAATAAAACAGGGCTTATAAAGAAAACAAAGGAAGGAAGGGAGAAACAGAGCTGAAGGTTTCCTGAGAATGTGACCAATAAGGCTGTGGAAGAGGATCCTAGTGATGGAGACACGTCACCAAAGGACATGTGGGAACACGGTGTGAGCTACTAGACCTGGCTAGGCTGTGGTCTGAAGGAGGACTGGTGAATGGACAGGTGGACATGCAGACTGCCCACTCTGGATCTGCACTGCAACTTCCAGTGTCTGCTGGTGGGAATACATTCAGGGCATGGGCTGAGGAAATAAGCACACTCTCCTGGGGAAAGGGCAGAGTCTGCTGCAGGAACGGTGCTCGAAAAGAGAACTTCTTACATGGTACCAAATCCCAAAGTATTGAAAACCACAACCTCTTTACGTTGGGCCCCTCTTGCCTTCCTGTGTCCCCAGACATGTCACAGCTCTTTCCCCCCAGTCACAGGCACCTCCATGAACACATCACAGTATCACTTGGCTCCATGCAAAGCACCTACCTGCCTTCACAGAGCCTGTTCTGGGTCCATCTGTCTCTGCCCCTTCTCCTTCCCTCCCTTTCAGTGACTGAGCAATACTCTGTAGCCTGCATGTGGTGAAACGGGTGACGGTGACATGAACTTACCTTCATCTGAAAGTGAGAAGCGTACGGGGAGTAGTTGAGGTCTCCTGTGCGACAAGACAAAAGAAGGGGAAAGTTAGTGCATAAGCATTACACAGTAGCTTGGAAATGCCACATCAAGGGAGACTCAGAGGGTCTGTGGCTACCTTAGCACCTGCTTTTAGACTGGTCTAACTATGCAATGTGCAGGCAGAAATGAGCTAAAATCCACAGGTGGAGGACATAAAATATTTTCTTCTGAAAGCAGGAATGAATGGTATTGCAAATAACAGGGCATAGGTGGCCTTGGAATTTAGACACCTCCTGTTGCCTCACTGTCACCACCACCAGCCAAATCCCTCCCACTTGTATGCACAAGACCCCCTTTGTGGTATTTCCTGAGAGAGCATAGCCTTTCCTGGCTATTGTTTTACAAATCTGGGGGTCTGACTCCAGGTGACAAACATGATACCAGTAGCAAATCCACTGCCAGAGAAATCACATCTACCCATAGACTTGGGAAACCTCAACTGATAGAAGATTTTGCTTTGTCCAAATAGGCAGAAGACTCATACAGAAAAGGAAGACCTTCTTCCTTTTTGGATGATGGATTCATTCTTACATGGATAAGGGAACCAGATCAGAACTGGAATAAATAACCTCCAAAGTATAACCTAGATAGGCCTGAAGAGCTGATGCGTCACTAAGAAACAAAAAAACCCTCCCAATTTTTAACATGGACTTTCCAGACATAGCAGGGTCATAAAGAGTTATATTTCAGCCCTGACATGCAGCAAGTCTCCTACTCAGTCACTCCTCCTACACATCTTTAGCTTTTGCATTGGTCCTCACTCACTTCCCTCTTGTCTGGAGATTAATTTTCATGTGCATTTCCAAAGTTTCATCAGTCTGAAACTTTTTCGTAGCCTCTAATTTATCTATCATCTTCAAATCTTTTCTTGTAGCTCTCCTAACTCTTTTAGGTCATGAGTGGGGCTTGTGTACTTGGGGTTGCAGTGGGGGGACAGTACAGTCATTCACGATTGCACGATACCTTGCACGATTTCATCTTGGGTGTAGGCACGGTTGTCCATTCCAGTTGCCTGCTTTATGAACTTGGGTTGGCAGAAGTTGTTTTCTGGAGGATAGTCCTCTAGCTTCAGAGGAGCAGTGAGGAAACAAATTTCCGGGACAATATACATTATCAGGAAAATCCAGCCATTGGACACCAGAGCAATGGCCACAACAGGATCATCCCAAATTTCTTTGCCTAAAACCGTGTTGCCTTTTATGAGCATAGTGATCCACACTACCCAAATGGCAATGGAGAACAGGACAGTGACAAAGATGTGTGCCCCATGCCTCTTCCAGCTTTTGTATAACCCACAGAATGTGAACATGGAAATCAGGAAGGTCAGAGCCATCAAGAAGAGCACATAGATCAGAAGCATGACAAAGTCCTTGTTGGTATTCTCCCGAGACATATTCAGAAATTCTTCTCTCTGGTTTACTAACATGGTGACTAAGTACTCAATGCTGATCACAACTTGTACCAGGGCAAAGGAAACAATGAAGAGCAGCAGCACCTGCCAGGAGAAGGGCTTTCTTCCTCTCACTAGTTTGTTGAGGTTGCAGGCATGGGTGAGGAGGCACGAGAAGCAGAGAGCAAAGATGACTCCAAAAAGGAAGAAGCGAGTGGGACGAGTCCTGTCATTGAGTTTAATGATGAAGGCAAAAGTGAGACCAAAAACGCCGAGTGTGCCTAAAAGAAAGAAAAAATAGACGGAGATCATGTGCCGCTTGCTGTTGTCTTGGACTTTGCAGATGAGGAAGAAGAGCGAGCAGAGGAGGAAAATGGTGATGAGGATGCCTGCTGCAGCCAGCGACTCCAGGACAATCCCCCAGGCCTTCTCTGTGTCACAGAGCAGGTAGTAGTCAGCATCGATGCTGCCGCAGCCTGGGGGAGGCAGCGTTGTCATCCTCTCGCCTTCTCGAACAACCTCTCCAAAGCTGTAGAAAAAGAAAAAGCACAAGCTGTCAAGTCAACGTTTGGGTACTGTCAGCAGTGGGAAAGGAGAGGCAGGACAGACCTCCATCCCCAGCTCACTGGGCGAGGACACCCCAGTGCTAAGGACATGGGGCAATGGGGCAATGGAGCAGAGTCATCTCATTGTTTGGCATTGGCTCTCTATCAAGGACAAGCCAAGCCCTTCAGGAGGAGGTAATTCACCTTGCACGTCCTCTGCACTGTACCTGATGTTGTGCAATGTTTTAGGAGTGTGGGGAGCAGGAGAAGGTGAGGTGCTTCAGCAGATGTTTGCTTGGTGCCCTGCAGTGCAGAGAATGAGCTGCACTTGTCACTTCTGTGATACAAGAGCAGCTGTTAGTCATAATACAGTTGATGCTCTTTTGACAAGTTCAAACAACATCAGTACCTTGTACCAGGGAGATTCAGAGATGAACAATACAGAACAGGAAACTCATTGTTCTGTTTATTTTCCCCCTTTTACATTCTCTGAAGCACTTCTGGCTTTGATTTACTGTTACGAATAAAGGGGGAACTTTAATACCTTTTACCTTGCAGATAACTAACCTGGATGCCTCCAGTATAGCTCTCCTCATTCCAAATTCAACAGCAAATACAGGCCACCAGCCATTAGCCCTAAACTCATATTCCTCCTCCTTCATGGCAGTGTAGCAATAAGAAGTGTCTCAAAGACCTCAGTCTCCTCCCCAAGATACTGCCTTGCACTGACTAAGGCCTGACATGTCAGAGCTAATGCTGTTCATTGCATGAGAAGTAACCACTAAATTATTGCATGAGGAGTCCACAAGTCAATGATGTCAAGCTCTCTAATGCATTCCTGCTGTCTCATCATAAGGATTTCAGTGCCGTCTGAGCACACCTGTCTCCCAGGGGATAAGAGGGCTTAAGTGGGCTGTTTAGGGGAATTAAGTTCCCTACTTTCTTGGGAGCTTGAATAGTATGCAGAAACCACAGCACGAGGGTCATTGAGCACTTCATGACCCATTATGCAGGCACCGAGTGAGTTTAGATTCTAGGGGCCAGGTACTGATTTCTAGATACCAAATTCCTCAGTTAGACTTGAGTCGCTAAAACCTATCAAAAGAGGAGTTTAGATACAATATCACAATGAAGCGTGGGCGAACCTGTCCTTAATGGTGACCCACACTGGAAAACCAGGGGCTTCCTAATAGATAAAGAAAAAATTAACCTTGCAAAATTTAGACTTTAGTGCTCACTATGCCATTTGCCTTGATTTTTCTGCTCCAGAACAACATACTGCACTCATGAAGTTGGTTTTCAAACCCTTCAAGCAGATTTTACTGAGTGCAGATTGTGTTTTTAATAAATGGCAGTTGCTCTGACCAAGGGATGAACAAAGGGTGAAAATATCACTGACTCACTCTCAGCCCCACATATGCTTCAACGGGACCTGCTTATAACTGAACTGGGGAAATATTTTTCCAGCTTCTAACCTCACTGTGTAAAAGATGTGCAGCTCTTCAAAAGGCTGGCTACAATAAAATGCAGATTACTCACATATGCAGGAACTTCGGACTTCCATTGAGAGAATGGAATAAGTGGATAACACAATGCAGGAGTTTTCACAATCATTGTACACAAAGTTTTGGGGATTTATGATCTCTTGCAGAGATAGCTGAGTTATCTAGACATTCGTGAGTAATAAATGATGAACCTTTCTGAAAATCTAGTGAGGAAATTCTAGAATTTTGTCCACGGACATTTATTGTTGATTAGATTAGCTTATCTGTTCACAGCTCTGGCAGATACAGACTGGTGCTCGCTGTTGAGGCACGTGGAAAGCCCGGAGAACCGGCGTGAGCGACCTCACGACAGCACGGAGCACACCCATAGCTTTGGGTCCTGACTGGTGCTGACTGCAAGTGGTGCTTGCCACAGCCAGCCACCACGGGCAGTGGAACATATGGGATGGAAATAACCTTCCTCACTGGAGAACCGGGCCACTGGCAACCACTTTGCTGCCTTTTCTTTTTTTTCAGGGTAGATGTCCTGTGAGGCATGATGAGGCATGAAGAGCCTCTACCCTGTCTCCTGGGTGAGTGTTGCTCCCCAGAAACTGAGTCTGCTCATCCAGCACTTACAGAAGTGTCTAGGCATTCGAAGGGGCTCTGCAGTCTGTGCAAGGGAGCTTGTGCTGAGATAGCTTACACAGCACACCCCAAATCATAGCTCTCGCTTGAGTGCTGAGTCTTCTCTCTCCACCCTGACCCTCCTTTCCCACTGATACTTGTACATCCAAGTACAACCAGTCATCCACAAATTTCAAATCGTTTCCCAGGAGTGTCTCCCCAGCTCCAGCTGGCAATCAATTCCATCTTAGAGTCAAGGATGGGAGGCACTCTCAGTTCACCGTGGCACCCCACGCCGCTGCTCTCCCACGCCGCAGAGCCATGGTCCTGCACGCCATCCCAACCCAGCTGCAGAAGGCAGGCTCACCCTGGAACCTGTAAAATACCGCTTTGCATTACCTTTCTTGGTCGTGCCTGGCGAAGGAAGCAGAGAGGCTCCGTCTAGGAGAGGCACCTTCCCAGCGCACCAGTAACCGGGGCGCCTCCGCTCCTGCACCCCCGCCGAGCAGCAGCTCCGCGCTCGCCGTTCCTGGGAGCTTTAACAGCTGGAGGGCTGAGGAGGTGGGGCTGAGCACGCCTATTCCAGTTCCACAGCCTCTCCTCTCCCACAGGACACAGCTGTGAAAATTCGGCCCCTGTGCCAGGAAATGAAGTAAGGGCTCCTGACGTCAGCGGGGCACTCACCCCTGCGTCGGGGTGGAGATGGAGTCCTGGGACAGCGCTGAATGCTGCTCAGTCAGGCACCTGATAAGGTGCTCCCCTGTCTGACTCCTGGCACCCGTGGGTGGGGACCGGCACTATGAATAGCAGTGCGTCCCCTCCCTGCTCCCAGCCTTTTGTCTCTTCGCCTGCTTTCTCACCAGATAACTGCTTGCAAAGTAGGCGATGGGGAGGCTGTGGTGCGTGAACGGGCCCGCAGTGCCCAGAGAGAGAGTGGCCAGCCTGAATCAGAGATGGTTTCCACGGGGCTCTCAATGGGTGCTGCGTCTGCGTGTGGGGACATGTCTGCTCTGCTTGTCCCTTCCACCCGTGCCGGTGAGAGCCACCGACTTCTCTCCTGAAAAGGGCAACTTGGCTCGTGTCTCGCTCAGACCAGCCTCACTTTCTGAAGGCTCAGCTCTGCCTGCTCGCGAGCGCTGAGTCACTTTGTCCAAATTGCTGGCCCAAACGCTTACTGAACACAGGCAATGACAAATTCCCCTTGCTCTACATTTTATGCCTCTGGCCCGACACACCTATCAGCACTACCCCATCCAAATCCTCGAGTATCTCCAATGTGTTCGTGACTTCATTTGTTATTTTAGATATTACTCACTGGGAGTATTTCATTATCTTGATTAAGGAATTGACATCAGGGCCTATCCACATTGAGCACTCAGTCCCAAACCTAAAAATCCCCCTCATCTCACGAAGTTTGTGCTCCTTCCCAAACCCGGGTGTGGGGGTAAAGCAGTTACACATGCCTGTGCTGAAGTCTAAGTGCCCACAGGTGTCTCATCTGCTTGTTAATTTTGTTTGTTTGTTTTAGGGCTTCTGGCTTATTTCTGCGTGCTGATCCTTTTTGAATCTCAAATGTGGAGATTGCCACTCTCATATGAGAGAGTCCTCTCCTCCACAGAAGAACATGAGGACCTGCAGGGATGAGTGGCTCTTCCAGTGAAAGGCAACACTCAGTGCAGTCACTGTGGGATGGGCCATGCTGAGCCCTAAGATGGTTCTTCATGTCCTTCCAACTTTTATCTGTGTAAAATCCTGAGGCTTCTTAGGAAAGGACATACCAGATCTCTCTAAATGAAATTAATCTAAACTTTAAAGCAGGTCCTGAGCTTAGTGAGCCAACCAAAAAGGAGGCAGTTATGAAAAATGAGAAGAGAAAATAAGGAGTCATGGAGAGGAGTTTAGCACCATCTCAGTGGGACCCAACCTGTCTAGGAAAGCATCCCAAGAAGCTTTCAAAGGTCACTGGTCACTGCCAACCTATTTGCATCTTGTCAGAGCACATTATGGACTGCCAGCTATATCCCTGCATTTATACAGACACACAAAACCTCATGGAACAGACTGTGTCAAATTATATCGGGGAAAAAAGATGAAAAGATTACAGTAACACAGACGTTTTTCAGTATGCCTGAGAAATCCATGAGTCAGTCATCAAACACAACCTGTACTTTCAGAAGGCTGATGGGGCTACATTGAAGAACAATCCCAAGCGATTTAGGAGCCTGAGGGCTGCTGACTCACTGTAGTTAGTGTGAGACATGGTGGCCATGGCTCTTGTGCTGTGCCAAGGAGGGTGGAGAGGCACCACTCGGTCTACACAAATGGCACAGTGATCACACCAGAAAAGTGAGATGGCTGTCACCTCACTTTAGGGACAGGATGTAACCTGCAGATAGAGGCACCTAAATTTAGATGTCTGATGGTTATTACCTAAATGTGAACTGAGTGTCTCAGCTCCCAAGCAGCCAAAATGTCAGAAGGACTGTCCCAGCTGACTGGATGCAGCTGCCAGTTTCTGTGTACACTGAAATACTCCCAGGTGTGGTTGCCTGCATTGCCTGGGGCCTCACTTTTGTTGCTTTTGCATTGGCATAGTGTCATTTGATATGCCCAGTGTCTCCTGGTCAGCTTCCAGTGACCACTGCAGGAGCACATGAATTTCCCATACCTCCTCTATCGGATCTGTCAGTCCTGTGCAGATGTTTTGGATACCCTTAGGCATCTCAAATCACTTTTCTAAAAGCAAATGGATTGAGTGCTCAATCTCCTTGGCTATTTCAGAGTTCAGATTACCACCTTATATGCAGGCACCTAGTACACCATATAAACTTAATTCTGGTACACTAGCATAGATAAATAGTTCATCGAAGGTGCTGTAGCTTTGGTATCTGTTACTCAGTCAAAAGCATAGAGATGGCATATAAGATGCAAGAGCTGTGGGAATCAATCTTTCTGGAGCATTAGTGCACACTAAATAACATAGGAGATCCCAAATGACTCTAGGCACCAGTGTATGGACACTTAAATTGACTCCTAGGTGCCTACAGAGCAGACTTCTTCATTGGAGGCAGTCATGTGGATTTCCACTATAGCTGGTGGAGAGAAAGGGGCACTTCCAGGGTAGTTGCAGTTGATCTGCTTCAAGACAAACCGAATCACACCTGAGAAGTACCCATTTCTTTCCAACAGAGAAGAAGGGAGACAATATAATGATACAGATCTTTACACTTGACAGCTGAATTGCATAGCAAATCTCCAAAATAATTTAAACACAATCCAGCAGCAAAATGCTGGTAATGTTGGAAGTTCCTTTAGGTGGGAGGCTGTTGGTAGCACAACTGCTTGCTTTGGCCATATTGCAGCCCTGGACAAGCAAGCTGTCTGCTGGTAGTGGGAAGGAGAGTGACTGTGGTTGACAAGGAGAGTCAGGGACAGCAGCAGGGTCTGACCCCTTCGGGCAATTGGCACACACAACTCCTCTTCCAGTTCTCAGGCAACAGGATGGGGGCTGGGCTCTCCCTGCCCCTTCTTGCTGCTGGCATTGCCTGGCTTTGCTCCCACCTTTGGGGTGGGAGTGCCCAGTGCTGCCCACAGTGCCCTGGGCCAGCTCTTCTCCACTGGCTTCAGTGTCACAGGGCTGAGCTGCCAGCAAATGGCAGAATGCTGCAGCCCCCTCAGCTCAGCCAGGCATGGGGAAGGAAGCATGTTTGGGAGGTGCAGGGACTGAGATAGTATATTTTATTATGGCAAGTAATAAAGCAAGTAGATGCCTGAAGAGAGATGGTGCATGGCACTCTGGAATGTGTCTAAATAACACGTTTGTGTTTGACCAGTGATATTATCTGCATTGTGAATAGGCTTGTGTCATTCATTCTGCTCAGCTGCCTGTGCACAACAGATAGCTTAATAACACAAAAACAGCCTTGCTCCCTGAAAAACATCCCCCTGCCAGTACTTATCACAGTCATCCTGAGCTAACATTACAGCAACCTCCACTCCATACCGCTCCCTCCATTTCCTTCATCTTTAAATCAGTTCAGGTATAAACATTATGACACCCTTGGAAAGAGCCTGGCACAGATGTGATGGGTCTTCAGCCAGCCAGTTCGGGGGACCTTTGCCTTAGACAGGAGAGAAGACAAGGGAGGGGGTGTCATTTCTGGAAAGGGGCATGTGGGATCTTAGCATAATACTGGGCTTTCTCCTGGGTGTCCTGTCCCTGAAGCCCTCATCTTCTAGCTTTGAAAGCATGTATCCAAGGATTACCAAAAACTCTAAGACTCTAAGAGTTAAATAGCTTTCCTTTGAAAATGAAGTGTTGCACCAAAAAGTAAATATTATTTAAAATAATTGCAAAAGAAACACATTCTGACGTCCTTCGGAGCCTTTACTTGTCTCTGCAGCTATCAGTTCTTCCAAACTGCATGCTGTGCTCCCTGCCATTTTCAGTCTCAGGAAAAAAAAAAATAAACATTTCTGGTATGTAACAATGCTTTGCTTTCTGTGCTGATTGCTGCCTCCTCTCAAAGACGTTCCCTTCTTTAAATGAGCAGGTTTTGGCCAACCCCTTTCTCTTCCTGGCTTCCAAATGCCCAGATTCCTGGTACAGGACTTTCATTTACTGGGAAAGGGAGAGATGGCGTCAAGAAAAGGGCAAAGAGACTTATTAAAATATTGAAATCAATGTTATTGAGTATATCCTATATACAGAAACTTCCAAACCTGTGAATTAACTGCTTCAGCATTCCTAATTGGTAAGAAGATCTTGCTTAAGGAAATGGACTGCCTGGTCCTCCGCTAAGAAAGTGATGCTCTGCAATGCTGCAAACAGGATCACTTCTGCCTGCAACCCCAGGTATGAGCAGCCTGGTACCTGGACACGCAGGGACAGGGGGTAGCTCCTGGAGTACCCACTGAACCTGTGCTGAATTCATGCCTTGGACTTGCTCCTATCCCACGGGTACAGGTATCACAGTCTTTCATACTCCACAAGTGTGGAAGCTGGAGCAAGAATGGGCAGAAGTAAGTGGAGAACAGCTGAAACTGTGACTGTGATCACTTTGGCCAGGAAGAGCTTTTCCATACAAAAAAACCCGGTGCTTTTTAAGGCTGTGAACAAATTAAAAAATTTAATTAGATTTATGACCTCCTTTAGGACTTTCAACAATATGCTGATAAACATTTCACTCATGACAACTGAGCAATTCCTCTCGTGTTGGGTTACACCATGGGTTTATAGAAGAGCAGGCCTGAAGGCCTACAAAAGCATCTTCCCTAGGCCCGGTGGTAACCATGGAAACACATCCAGGTCACCTGAGATGGGCTAGAAAAGAGGACTATGGGCTAGTGACCTTCTTGACCAATGGCCCGGGAAGATTGTGGTTAGTGGCCTGATATGGTATTATTTACACCTTAGCATAATAGCTAATATCTAGGGAATACTCCAGGTGACTGGGTGAAATCCTGGGATTTGATCTTCCTGTTTACATGAGGTTATATCCTGTTTGTGGACTGGTATTTAGGTAACCTGAGCTGTGCAATAAACGTCTTTGCACTTCTCCATCTTGCATGCAAAGTCCTTGCCTGGTGTGAATGCTGCACTCTAGATGTAGTTTCCTGGAGGTCTCCTGTGCCCATCACTTACCAGATCAGCAGAGAATGCTCCAGCCCTCCTTTATGACATTAACCTCATCTGCTTTTATGCTGATGCATTCCCAAAGCAGCAAGTTGCCCTGAGATGGATGACTGGGAACTGTATATAAACAGATATTTTGGGAGAATAACTCTCAGTAAGCAAGGGATCTGAAAACATACCCCCAGAAAGGAAGACATGCCAGGGGAGATCCAGGAGGATCTGCATTTTCTCTCTCCTGAAAAGGCTGACTCCAAGGCTGGGGTAATGATTTAGGAGAGAGGGGATGTCTGGCTGCATCTTTAACTAGTGAGGCGTGATGGAGAAACTCTCAGCAAAGCATTCCGGGAGGAGTCAGCCTTTGCTTCCCTTGTGTGCCAGTTCTGGTTTTGGTACCCTTGTCTGGCCACTAATGGTGTTCCCTTTGGCATTCCTTGCCCACTATGTCTGGAGTAGTTTCCCCTTTTCCCTCCTTGTCCACTCCACATTGTGGGATTGCAAGGACTGGCTGAGATTCTTGCTGAGAGAGGATTAGGCTTACTCTTTCATGGGTGGCTGTTGGTAATAGAGGTTCTGAGACAGCCATCCTGCCCTGGAATCTGATTTCTCCTGCCAGCAGTGTCTTGGTTAAAAGGTTCTGCAGGAGACTGCTTCCATGCAAGAAGCATTCCTGGGAATCAGGCTGTACACACAAAAATGACCCTGCTCAATAATACAGAAAATTCTTCTTTACTGCTTCTGGATCAAACACCACCACAATAACACAAAGCGAAGCTGAGCTCCAACATAAATCACTCCTCCCTTTTATATTTCATCAGAAAAAAAAACCAAAAAAAACATTGATAGATTTTGGATTATTTTTTATCAACCAGCTTCTTCATGTGAGTACAGATTTTTGTCCCCATGCAGCCAGCATAAAAGCTGGCATAAACTCCATATTGTCTCTCCTAGATAAATTATCAAAAACACAGTTGTGTTTACATGTTTAATCAGACACATCTGGTTGGATTTGATGATCTTGAAGATTTTTTCCAACCTTATTGATTCTATGAAATGGCTACATACAAATCTGCTACTGACTGCAGAACCGTGGCCTGGGAAGAAGCCATCAGTTTTGGTCATCATGTGTAGACTAACATTTAATCAATGCAGTGATTTTTCTTGAAGGAAATGAGCACCAGGGGAGAAAAATATAAGGAACAATTGTAAGATAAGGTCAAGTAATTGAATTCACAGCCTGTTGATCCCAAATATTTTCTTACAGTTTAGAGCAGGTCCCCAGGGCAGGCAGTTCTTGTTCTCTGAGTGTCACAAATCCCAGTGTCACCTCCTGGAGCTGGAGAGTTGCTGAGGAACCATGTAGGGAACCACAGTGGCAATCACAGTCAAGCTTCAGGAAAATGTAAGCAAAGAACATGAGAACACACAATGCTCTGGTGCTAGCCCTGCCAAAGGATGTCTTGCTGCAGTTCTGGGAGAGAGAGTTTCTCTTCTGTGCAGCTTCATCTTCTGGGGTGGTAGGGGCTTGGCAGCAAAATTTAGGCAGATGGAGTTGGGGACTTTTAGCTCTGGTCTGCTTCATAGCCATCTCCCAGGGAGCCATGGACATTACAATCTATGGGTCTGTGATTTGAGGGGAGATGGTTTGTGTTCCTCTGGGTTAGAGCTGGAGACTGTTAGAAGTGCCAGGCCAGTGCTTACCTGGCAGAAATGCCAGTGAGTAATAGTTACCAAATTATGTATAAACTACTTGTAAAGCCAATGCCTCACTTCTGCTTGATAGCTCACTCTAGATAAAGTTTATTGCTTGGCCCTGATTATAGATGACCATAAAACTCCTCAGATATCTTCTGAGCTCAAGCACTCACTCATATGTCAGCATCTGTCAGGGAAGTACTAGCTTGGTCCATGCTGAAGTCCTTCCCCAGCTCAGTGTGCACATGCCAGAAAGACCAATACAAACTTGCCAATGCTCAGAGATGACATAGGAGAAAAGCAGAAGGTGTGTTTTATCAGGCTAGGGCTAGGGCCATGTTTTCATCATGCACAAAATGCCTTTTCATTCAAATCCTGCAGGCCTCCCCCTCTCTGGCAACCCAGGAGCCTGGGGAAACACTTGGTTTGTGGCACAGGTAGATGGTATGCCCTGGCAGACTGGAGGTCTCATGCACCTCTCATGAGGTCTCAGTTGGCAGTGGGTCCCACCACTGCTGGGGGAGCACAGATGATTGCTTAGGACCCTCATCCTGGGTGGAGGATGGAGCTGGCTGGGCAACAGAGCTTGGTATCCTCCATTTAAAAGGCCAGCATATTACTGGGTACCCTCTTTTCACTTGGCACAAGATGATGCACGCAGGTCCCCTTCCACCGCTTCCTCCATCGTGGTGTGCATTGAGGCGAGTGGATTGCTCTTCCAGCTTTGAGGACAACACAGGCACATCAACACCCCTGGATACTGCCTCACTGGTGACCCAGGACTGCATTTCAGTTCTTTACTCCTCCCACCAAAACCCTTTTCTTAAATGATTCTCTTGGTGCAATATTTGCCAGAAGTGACCAGTTGTAGCATCAGTATTAAGGTCTCTCAAGTTTCTTTCTGCTGTACCTGCTAATCACAACTGATGTTTTATGAGATCTCCAACTCCCAAGTATCACCAGAGACATGGAGCTCCCTAAGGGACATACCAACGACATGGGTGTGTTTCAGAGGCCTGAGAGCATTCTTGCTCCAGCTGCCGGCTTCTGTAAAATGATGCCTCTTTCTGCAGTTTCTACCTAATTTCAGCAGGCACATACCCACACAAAAAGACACATACCTGTGCTCCAGAACACACACCCTGCTGTCAGCCACACCCAGCCTCGCACTGCCTGCCACGCCTGTGCTGCTGTGGTTGCAATGTCTACTAAAACTATGCAAAAATGCAGGACTTGCAAGGTGTGAGGGTGCTGGTGGTGGAAGTGGTAGCCAGGGGAGGGAAGAGCAAGAGAAGGCAATGACCAGCCAGGAGTGGAAGTGGCAGTCAGGCAGGTTGGGAAAGAGAACGGGCAATTGCAAGCCAGAAGCATCACTGAAAATGGTTTTCCATAGAAAATTCACTGCGGGATATCTAGCATATCTACCTTTTCCACTGCAATAGGTCTCCTTTGCTTTGTGATGCCAGATCCGAAAGATGTGTACTCTTCAAATGCTATCTAGTTCAGTGGCTCCACTTTTTAAAGATGGAGCACTTGAGGCCATAGATTTGAATCCTAGCCAGAGAGATTAAGTACTTGAGAACTGAAGCAGAGGCCTAATGTAATCAATTTAATTATTCTCCCTTTAAATCTTTCATGATAAAGAGTGGAAATCTCAAAGGGAAAGTTAACTGAAAAATGCAGTCTGTGCATAAAAATCCTACTATTATTGTTTTAAGTTTTCTGATTCATCCAAAGAAAAATGAACCCCTCAAATGTAGAGTCTTAAACAGTCACACATACACAGATATTCTTCCTCACTCATTTAACCGAAAGTCCATTATTCCATTGAAAGTTCAGATGGAAATTCCCACTGATAATTCAGACCAGGTGTCACACTAGTCTGAATTATCAACTCAAAAGTGGTAACTCAAAGTGTCTCTTGATCTGCTACTGGGGTAGTTTCTTTGTCTCACCTCACATCTTCATTTAACTCCTCTCCTGTTTTCAGATAAGCCAGTGGGAACATTTGCTATGGTCACTAAAGATACGGTAAACTTGACATGTTTACAATAACAAGCAGCAATATTGGATTAGAAAAGAGCATTAAACTGTTAAATATGAACTTTCAGACTGGATGTTGTGCCTAGGGCTAGGAGAAGGCGAGGTCTGACCTAGACAGAAAATACAACCGACTGCCATGTCCCTGGCACTAATTATTTTTCTTCCAAACTTTTTGACAACCCAGGAGCTCCCCTAAGCTAGGGGGAAGAACATCAGTGTGCAATCATTATTAATAGCCAGATGGAGAGGATTTGGCTGAAATAGAGAAGGTTTACAAAGCATCTGGCTTGCAGTAGGAAGAGGAAGAGAGCCTGTGCATCCATTTGGACCAGTAACTTCAACCTAAGGAGCCCCTTTCTGGCCGTGCTGTGCTTCTTTCCTGGCCACTTAGCTGGCTGCTGGGTGTGATGGACAAGCCTCCCACGGGAACCCCAGGACTCCCTGCTGCTCTCCAGACCTAGCAGCCCTAGTTGTTTTGCATGGTAAACAAAAGCAACACTGTAAGTGACAGCTATACCCCAGGGAAGGGTTGAATGGAGGTTTAATTGCCAATTAACCTCTTCAGAAATGCAAACACAGCTTCAGCCAATGGCATGAGCAATCCATGAAAGCATCAGAGATGTGGGATGCCTCTTGGTGTGTGCATGATATGGCAAAGAGGAGCTTTGCCTCTCTGCAGCAGGTTCTTCTCCTCTTCCAAGGTTATTGCATTGCCCAATAATCCCTCCTTTGTTCATTATGAACAAACTGCTATAACAGACATTTGCTTGCAGTAATGAAATACCAACTGGCACATGAGTAGCTCTCTTTAAAAGGCTATATATTGCTTTTTCCAGGAATCCCTGGCTGCGGATGGGACCTCACCCAGGGTAAGACCCATCAGCTTTTGAGCACCTGGCAGTGCTGCTGCATTTCAGCAAGCACGCAGTATTCTCTCTCTGGGACCTGTGGGGAGGGTCATTTGATCACACAGAAAATTCAGTGCCTCTGTGCCTGCATTTTAAAAGGCAAAAAGAATCACTACAAATCTTAGCACTGACCCTCTGCTTGGCATGCAACACATTCCTTTATGTGGGATAAATTAGGATATATTCTTGAAAAAAAAAGCCTATGCTGTATGTGAATGAAGGAATCCCACCCACATATGCTATGGATTTGAGCAATATTATTGCTCCAAGGGCTCTGTCACAGAGCTGTGATTCACATGGGATTCAAGTTACCGTGAGATTTTACAGTAAATGTGGTGTTAGCTTTCCCTCAGTCAGAACCGAACACACACAGTAGATCTGCAGTTGTGTTGAACCAGAACTGAACCAAACCAACTTCAGCTCTAATTGACAACCGAAATAAGAACTAAATCCAACCTCTAATGATTCACCTGTCTGATCAGCAGTGTGCTGTCAATAGATGTAAAGGCAAAGAAAAGCAGCAATCCACATGCCTCATTCTGCCAAACAAAGCACACATTCTGGGTATATTACATGACAATCTGGTTTCTTTAGCAAATGCAGCATCTGTTAACAGTCCTGTTCCAATTAAAAAAAAGTCTGCTATTACATAACAGTTAATAATCCCCAATCTCTGGAGTGGTTAATCTAGATGTATGCGTGGTTAAAACCTCTGCTGGCCAATTGAAATCTGACTTTCTTAACTACTCATTTATAATCATTGAACAGAACAATGACACTGTTGAAATTATTATTGCTTAGGATGTATCCTAACCTTGCAGGACAGCATGAAATTTTGATTGTTTTGCTCTAAATCTAACCATCCTTCTCTACTTATCAAAAAGAATTGACTATTACAAGTAATGAGTTGTTGAATATAAATAAACCATCTTTTCCTAACCAGCTGTGCTACATTAATTAACAAGTGACTTGCCCAGAGAGCCCAACAGGATCTCTATTACTTTCTATCATATACCTACTTATATCTGTCTTATATCTATCATATACCTACTATACCTACATATACCTAGAGCACCTGGAAACACAGATTCCAGCCAGTCCCTTAACTGAGATGGGATATGCCTGCAGGTGTACAGTGGAGGAACCTCTACCTTCACTGGGTTTGCAGTAGCTTCCTCTGGGCAAGAGACTTCAATGCACACAAGTGTTTCCTAAAATACCATTAAGATGGGGAGAGCCATGTGGGAACTGCTGAGGCCGGTCACATCTTCCCTATACCCTGGAAAACAAAAGCAAAACAGAACTGAAAGCAAACAGCTTGAGCAGACACCTGTTACATAGGAGAAGAACCTGCAGGACCATACTGCAATGCAGTATGAACAGTAAAGCAAAGAACCAGCCCCTGTTGAGGGGGCCTGGTTGCAGGATATTTGGTGGGGCAAGGCTGGGGAAAAGTAAACAAGAGAGAGTGCAGAAGGTGCTTAGAAAAAGGGATGCATAGATGAGACTTTCATGGTGAAGGAAGGGATTCAAACATGGAGGAGAGGTTAAAGGTGGGGTGAGAAGATGGGAGGTCCCAAAAATCCACCAAATAATGGAAGCTTACTAATGCAACACATTCCAGGACATGCTGAGCAAGAGGAAGTCTTGCCTGGGAAGGATCTCAGCAGAACTCAGCAGGTCTGTGCCAGCTGAAGAAACAAAGCACATCATTGTCCGTTAATTGTGTGAAGGGAACCTTTGGTCAATGCTTCCAAAGGAACAAGTCAGTCCATGTGGAAAGGCCTGAAGGCAGGGAGGATAGCTGCACCCAGGCACTTGTGGGTGGAGGGGCTCCCCTACCCCAGGCTGTACAGGGAGACTCCCTCTCCCTCAGTCACAGCAGAGGTGGTTCCCCAACTTCATGCACCTGCAGGCATCACTGTCCCAAGTTACCAGTCACCGAATGCTTCCAAAGGTTAGTGGAATCCCTTGGTCAGCCTTATCTAGTCAAATGATGGGTATTGGTGCAATCCTGCAAGACAATTCAGGAGAGCAGAAAGATGCACAGTCTGTCTCTCTGGGATTCTGCTGATGTGCAGAGCAGGCAGGCTCACCTGCTGTGGTGTATCAGCACCTTGTATGTCAGGCAATTCTGGTTTCTGCTGCAAGGCTCAGCCCATCGCCCACTTCAGTCACAGAGCAAACCCTTCCCACTGAAGCAGAACCCAGGGCAGTACAGAAGCTCACAAGCTGTTTCCCTCAATACAGGATTCATTTTAAGGCTAGTGGCTTCTGGTTTTAAGGCTCATGGCTTTACTTTGGGAAAGCAAGCAGAAATTTACATAATTTGTCCTGCCATCATGAAGGCAGAAGAAATGAGTGTCCAGATCACACAAGCCACTTCAAAGCAAGGTCAGCCAACCATGGCTGGCTTCCGTTCTCTATCTGTCAAAGGTCTTTTCCCACCAAGAGAGACAACAGCCTCTTGCAAACTCACTATCCTGCTAAAAAAGAAGGCTTCTCCACCCATTAGTCCCCTCGCTTTACCCCTGTATTTTCACGTGTCAATAAGTACAGCTGTCTTTTCCACAGACTTCAATATATTTTTAGACATTAACCTACAAGCCATTTGAGGCACAAAAGCATCCCCACCCTCCACATTTTCTGTGCTGTCCATATAAATTGGTAATACACGGTCCTGTAGATCTCAGGTGATCAGAGAAACAAAGGGCTGACATGGCTAACACAGCTAAACACTTCCAGCTGAGGCTGCCAGGGGCCAAGTAGTGGAAGCTAAAGAACATGACAAAGGAGGAGAGCTCTCAAAGTTTTTAATCTGTTTATCCCGATTGGCAGAGGACACACTGGTTCAGGGGCTGTACCTTCCTTTTCAAGAAAGAACAGAGCAATTAGCTTTCCAAAGGGCTGCTTGTGTTAAAAGAAAAAAAGAAAAAAGGAAGCCTTATTTGCTGTATGTGTAAGATATAAAGACACTCACCAAAGATTTAATTGATACCTTGCTCTCCAGCAAGTTCCCTTCCCATTGCACAACAGGTTTATCAACAACAGAAGGCTAACAGTGCCGTTGCACTAGTCAAGTCTCCCCCTACATCTGCTGCTTCTATTAAATCCAAGACAGCCACGACTTTCTGCTACGGAAAGGGTTTATGCAGGGTTTTCAAAGGACCACAGCAGTCACACACTCACAAGCAGTCCATGCAAATAACAAGAACAAGACTAGTGACAGTAATTCCCCTGCCATCAGCTCAATGCAACCCTGATGGAGAGGGAATTTCCACACTAATGACAAACTGTTCATCAGACAGACCAGGTGGCAGCATTTGGAAGAGGAGGGAATAGCCTGGTATACAGAGAATGGATCTTCAAAGAGTCATCCTCTGAACTAGATAGAGGCACGATTGGAGTAAAGAAGTCATATCTGAGTGGCAGCTTTGGAGGAACCAAAGGGTCACAAAACACTAGCAGGTTTTTTGCAAGGAAGAGCTCTCTAACAAATGCATCCAAGATGAGGAGGCCTGGCTACAGCCAAACAGATAATCTCACATCTGTTTGTGTTTATCTCTAAATTTGATCTTGGACAGAACATAGTAATAAATCTGTTTCTGACATTTCTTCCATAGATCTTTTATAACCATTCCTCACTATGTTTTCCATTTTGGAGAGCACAGCCTTTTTTAATTTTTAAAAGTTTGCGTTTTTATCTAAACTCTTTTTGAAAATTGGGAAGGCAACTCCAAGATTCCTGGTAATACTGAAGAAATTCTCACCAATGGGTACAAAGGACTAAACTAAGATACACGTACATGCCTTGAGTGTATCCAATGGAAAATAGCTCATAGCTCTGCAGGATCTCCAAGAAGCATCTCAACACCTGCAGCTAAAGGCATGGAAAGCTGCTTTGTCAGGAGTCTATTACGCTGTCTGCTCCATGTTGTTGATTGTGTTTGGAGAAGACTAATCCTTAATGGCCACAGCCAGCCTCTGGCAGGCATCAGGGTAAAGGCTTAACAAGCCTGTCAGCATGCACATGAGCAGCAGTAATAGGAAATCACTCACTTGTGGCAAGTCTATCCTACTGAATACATACTGAAGGATAAAAAGTATTACTTCCCTGCTGATTATACACCAAGCACAGAAGCTGTCAAGGACAGATCAGGCTGGGTATTTCCTGTTATAAATTCCCTTCAGCTGAGCTGCAGTTAAGACAGAAGACCGAGTATATGCAATTACATGCATGACTGGGGTACCTTAATTTCTGTTGCTTTAAATAAAACTGAATGAGCCTCCACACATTCTCTCCCAGGCTTGCTCCATGGATCCTTATACTGCTACTGGAGGAAAGGAGGTACTTTTGTGACTCCAACTCTTATTGTGCAAAAGACTTTCTCCTACACCAAAGCCAAGAAATTTCATGCTTTAGCCTTGGTCATGGGATGGAGCAAATGTACAGTGAAAACCACACAAAGATATCTTTTTTTTTCTGGAAAGCCTGCATAACCAAAGCAATTCACCCTTATCATGCAGTCCTCCATCTACATCACACAAATAACTTACAGAGCAAGTTTTGCTATTTGTTTTCTTTTACACAGAGGCATGTTTGTGAGTGAAAAATTTGAGCAGGATTAAGGGGGGACTTAAGCCCAAATGGGAATACATGCCAAAAAACCCACCTTCCTTGAAAGTTTCAAAAAGGGAGGAGGAAGTGGTGGACAGAAGCAGTGGTATCTGTGAGACACAAGAAAAAACTTCCCACTTTTTGCAGAAAGCCCACATTACAGTTCCCTTTCCTCAGGAACCTTTAGCAAGCACCAAGCCCAAAGGAAGGCAGAAGCTTTTTACACAAGTTCTGTCCCTAACTTTATTCTAGAGAGAGGCAATGGACCAGCATATACATCTTTGCAATGATGAGGATCCTCCAGAAGAGAAGGCAAAGGGAAAGATTTCTCTTCCCTTTGGGCATGCAAAATTACCCTGTGTTAACCTCTAGGAAACACAGCTTCAGGCTTGTGGGTGCTTCCCTGAAAAAGTGCTGAACAAGCTCCAAAGGCATCCACCCCTCCCTGAGGACCTACATTATCAACATCTAAAACCTGCACAGTGCCACTGTCTCTGATTGCACAACTAGGCATGACCTTGGCACAGTCCAACACACATCCTACCATGAGACATGATGTATACTCGATTACCATGTTCAGGAAGGCAAACACTTGTGCCCCAGGGGGGCTCTGGAAACAGAGAGAAAGTGTTATTGTCATCATCCCAAGTTTCTGTATCTGAAGGGTCCTCAGGAAGAGATACAGCACCAGAGGCACGGCTGTGTTCATCCTTGGGCCAGAGATCAAGTAACCATTTCAATTTCTTAGGTGCCAGAGGAACAAAACATCCTTAGTTCTCCCTTTTAAATGTTGTTACTCAAAAGGAGCTTTCCTAGTCAGACCAGGAGAAAAAAACATCTGAAAACTAATAAAGTATCTTTTAAGCTTTTTTCCTGAAGTTCAGGAGTTAACCCCAGATCTTGGGATTCTGTCAGTATCTCATATTCTGATTCTCTGTGTTTACAATTGTTGGGTTCCCCCCCAAAAAAAATCTACTAAGTACATAAGGAAGAGGAGTAAGAATTCAGAATGACTACATGAAGTACATCTGGCACCAAAGCCGGATTTTTACAGCATTTACTCTGCAACATTTACAATAATTAATTGCTCACTTGAATGTTTACAGAAGCTCCTTACATGTCATTGCAGGCAAACCACAACTTCGCATTTATACAACACCAGAATGCTTGGTACATGCCTGTGTCTTTCACAGGTCATGCAATGAATTCCATTCCTTTTTTAAGTATGTCCAAGGGCTTTTAAGTATGTTGGATATTTTCCTTCTTCTGTGCTTGGTTAAACTGGGAATGACTAATTTCAGTCCTGATTTATAAACTAAGGCCTTCCAGATTGCCAATTACTTCTGAAAACTCCCTCCTAAACTGAGACTCTTCTCAGCACAAGTTAGTGGTGTTACTAGAAAGTCATGGCATTTAGCTCTCCCTCTTTAGTTATCTCTGCCTTTCTGGGGGCAGGGGCTGTCAGGTCCTTCAACAAGTTCACGTATGCCTCATTACTTTTAGAAGATTTAGGCTCAGGCTGCCACCACAGAAAAAGGCCCTGGATTGCCCACCTTGGTTCCCAGATGTGCTTTCTGGCCCATGCCTTCCCTTGCAGCCCCTGGGCAGGAGGTGCATGGCACTGGGGAACTGACGCGGCCAAATTCTTTTCAGATGGGTCAGTTCAGTGCAGCTTCTGTACTGGACCACTGTGTGGTTGCAGGGGCTGCTATCTTTCTGCAGCTATTGTCACTTATCCTGAAGTTAGTTATCCACACTGACATCCATGTTTAATTTTACTTTTCCCCTCACAAGGGTTGGCCCACTTCTGTTAGCTCTAGAACATTTAAATGAAAGACACTCTATCCCCATTTGTTACTGCCCCAAGTACTCACCTACACAGTACTAAAAATCAAAACCATAAAACACTATTTAAAATACGTATTACAAATATATAAATAATCACCTTCTCTTTAAGGATTTTGGAAGTGCGGAATTGCTTCAAACTGCAAACATCCCCACTGAACATTTATTGAGAACACAGCTTTCATTGAAACTTCACCTGAGTTTCAACCATAAAAATATGACAGATTGTGTTAGCCCAATCCTACCTTACATCACGCTAAGGTTAATCCTCCGCTCAGCTCCCTGCTGTGTGAAACTCGAGAGCATGCAGGGCTGTGCTTCAGAACTGCCCCTCAAAAGCCCTCCTGACTGAACAAACACACTGGCAGTAGTTGTACAGAAGTATGCAGCCACACACATACCAGTGCTGGTATTTTCTTAACATTTATTCAGAGAGAGACAGGTCTCACTTCATTCTTTCCTCCTCATGTTTCATTAGATCAACTAGAGATTTTGTTTTAGGTTGGCTGCAAATTGTGTTTTGCCCAAATACATCTCTGGACACTCCCTATTCCACTTCAGTTATACAAACACCCTCCAACCCAGCCCTCCTGGAGTAGCCACAATAAAAACCACATTTCCTGCCCCTCCAACCTGTTGAGATATTTTTAGTTGTAATTGAATGCACATACCTGTGGCAGGTGAGGCACCAGTGAGAATGTGGGTGTGGTGAGACCTTTGCTTTCCTAATGCCAAGTGCTTCTACAGCTTGTCATTCCAAATCAAGGGAGGTGGCCAGCTGTCTAGTCACTCCTCTCAAGGAGGCTCTGTACTCTTTCACAAGGAGCAGCTCTATTTCCCTCCAATATTCTTGCTACTGCAAAAGAGGGGTAATCTTTGACTCCATCAAGGGGCAAAACATCCCCTCTGCTGTTGGAGGCTTCCACATAGGAAGAACACAGAGAGATGCCAGACTCCAACAATCTATTAAAGCAAGCCTCACTACTTTTGAAGGGAATGACTCTGCCCTACCTCCTCCAGCAGTCAAAGTGCCCTTCACATCACGTTACAAGATTGGTTCAGGACTGAGTCTTTATCTCATCCATTACATAGCTGGGAATAACACTCCAGAGTTTTTCTAGGAATCCAGGACCCTCAGAGGGATTTAAGCTTCCTTTGCTGATACTGGAACCAACCCTATCCTGCCTGCAGAGAATAATAAATTTTGTTCAAGCACCCAGCAGGACAGTTGGGAGTGTTCCCTTGCTCCATGGGGAGCAAGCATTTACATCTCCACCTATATCATCACTCATTTTGTTCTCTCTCTGGTGCATTCTGGGGTTGTTTCCTCTGACCTGTGTAGTTTGCTACCAAAGGGCCTTGCAGAACGAACATGTTCTCATTTCTGGGCTTTCACACCTGCCCCTTTGTGCTAGGACCCAGGGAAGATACACACTCTCTGCTTTACATGAATGCTCTTAGCAGTGAATACACCCAAGACCTGTACACTTACTATCTGCCACTGACTTAAGACCATTTTAGAGCTATCAGACTTGAAGATAGTTCTAATATTTGGGGGATTTAAGTAAACTGCTACAACATAAAGAGTGAGAACACTGGCACTCTTTTTGCTCCAAGGAGTATGTCTTTTCTACATGAAAAAAACAAGCCTAGGTTTTCTGGCAACCCTTTGCAAAATGTGCTGCCCCTAACAAAAGTGTAAAAGCATTCTGACTAGCATACATGTGCCTACTAGATTTCTGCTAACAATGTGAAATAACCACTGTGCTCATCTTGACTACTGCAATAGTTTATACTTTCCATCTAGATCTAAAAAGGACTATTTTGAACATTGTTTTTCATGTAGCACAAAATCCAGTTTATGAATGGTTCTAATGGGCATTAAATTTTCATAGATTGTAAATTTGCATATGCAGGAGCTTCCTACTCTTCTCTGCCCACCAGCAGGAACATCCAGTGTGAAAATTTTTATAGTCAATGAGAACTAGCAGTAACCTGGTTTGATACAAAGTACATTTATCTGATTCTTGTAAAAGTCAACTTATCTGGCATGGAACTCTGCCTAACAGTAACAAAGTTCCCTGCCTAGGGAAACAAAGAGCTTTCCAGGATACCTGTTTTTCTGCGTCTCTCGGCTTGTGAGCTGCTTTGCCACGTAAATACCGCCCTCTGGTGTTCATCTGTAAATACTACAAGAATCGGCCACAAAAACCCCACCCAAAAGCCAGACCTATCCTTGATGGTGTCAATTATTAACAGATGGATGGATTAACTGGATGGAATTCCAGTCAGTGAATAGCTTCATTGTGCTGAAACTCGTTCTCTCTGTGATGGACCACTCTTCAGCTGACAAATCGAAGGTATTGATGTCACATCCGAATTGCTAAGATTGAGCCAAGAAGAAAACCTTCTGACAGAGCTGACACACAAAGTGAACAGAACAGGTCAGTGACAAGACAAGGAAAACCAGGTAGCTTTAAAACTAAGCAAAATATATTTTGAGTTCTCAGTGTAACATCCCTTCACCAAGGCAAGGGCATCACAGCTGTGCTGTGAAAACTCAGTCACTTCTAACTTTTTCCTCTCTTTCTTCCAACAGATCTGACTCCAGATGCACTCAGTGAGATTGGATAGTGGGACAGGCTGCAGCAGTGCAAAAGATGCATTCACACTGCACTTCATGAATGAGGAGGGCCAGACCACAGCTGCTTCCAGGTCCAGAGGTGAAGTGTCTGATGGTGTCCCTGAAAGGAAAACTAGTACCATGGTACCAAAATGGGCCAAGCTCAGTCTGTAGCTGGTGAAGAAGAAAAGTAGGTTTTTTCCTCACGGACTGCCAAATATCATATGTAGTTCTGAAAAAGAATCCACTGGAGATGGCTTGGTAGACTGTTTTTGATAGCTCAGATAGCCATAAAGAGAAAAATAAAAAAGTCTGTTCAAATACCAAACTAGAAGGTTTTCCTTTTCTTCTTTTTCCCTCCTGCCACCTTATTCCTGACACCAATAGCCTCTTCTGTGTCATCATCATCATTCCGAGATCGCTTCTTCTCTCCCTGCTCCCGCAGCTCCTGCAATGCAATCAACAGATTGACCAAGAGTTCTGGCACCTGAAGAAATTCAGACTACAACAGCGAGGACGGGGTCTAAAAGCCAGCACCCACCATTCGAGCAAATCTCTGGGCCTCAGCCACACGCTCTGTCAGCATCATAACTTCTTCCTCTTGCATGGGGAATGCTGGCAGCTTCTTGCCAATCAGGTGTTCAATGCGCTGGAACAGCTCTACATCATACCTGAGAAAAGACAAGACACAAGCTTGAATCAGCCCTCCTGAGAGGGCCTCACTGTCACCACTCACAGACTTAACCCCTTATCTCCAGCCCACAGATACTGTTAAGTTTGTGCTGATGGTCTCACAAGCAGCTCAACTGCATCCAAATGATGCTGTTTGGCATGGCTTCTCTGATTTATTCAGCTCATCTCCGTTCAGAAGCATTTGGCAAAGATTTTATTTTTAGACAAATACTTCAGTGTTTATAAAACACCCCCACAGTTACTGAACCTGCATTATATATTTCAAAAAAGTATATAAATATATTGTAGAGTCCAGTTATAAACAGTTGTGCTCAATACATGCCTGCTTCTAGAATTTATCTAGACTCCTCCCTCCCCACCTGGTGCTTTGAATTCTCTCCCCCTTAACTGAATAAAACCACCTGGCACTTCAAAATGAAAAGTAGTATTTTATTCTCACACAGGATAAGGTCAAATATTTTCTGCTCTGAAACGCAGCTGGAAAGAGTAAGACTGTTAAATTTTATCACTTACTGTGTGACAAAGGTGATAGATTTGCCAGATCTTCCAGCTCGAGCTGTTCTCCCAACACGATGAATGTAATCCTGGAAAGAATTTTCTTGATAAGCAATAATATATGCTCACCAAACACAGAACAGATCTTATGGCAGATCAGGCTATATATAGTCTCTTTAGGAAAGAACAAGAAAATGTTGAGAACATACAGCCAGGATTAAATGCTCTGGAGGGTGTGCAGCATCAGATTTTGAGAAAAGGCATAAGTGGAAGCATAACTTCGGTTTTAACATTTGAATTCTTCTCTTTCTAAATGAGAAGACTGACTCCAATTATTCCAGACTGCAGGACAAAAGTTGCAATACATGACCTTTGCCAAGACTTCACTATCACTTCCTTGGGAAGCTAATATTCACAGTGAGCCTGTGCCTGCATTTTCAGTCTTGGGACCTAGTGCTCTGCATAGTCCATCTTCCAGAGAAACTCTCTGACAAGTAGATTTAAACTTGGTACGCATGGTGAAAGAGAGGATGATTGAGAATAATTTAGAAGTCTGATCTATCGAGCATCTTTTGTCAATATGGTTCTAGGCTGTTTTCCAGATTTTATACTACATTATGGAAATTAAAATACTCCCTTCTCCATACAGGATCTGCAGAGAGAGGATCATAAGAAAGGATGTGTTCTGTGGGTTAGATGAGAGAGAAGAGCACAAAGAGCTTGAACAACACCATTCAAGCTGCTGCCCACATCATTTTTTTTCTTTCCTTTTGTTCTTTTACAAAAGGAATGTCTTCCAAAGACCTACATACTTCTGTTTGCAAGACACAGTATCTTTAATCATTGTAAGCAACAATAGCAATTCCTGAAGTGCACGTTAATGGTATGCTTTCTGGAACTAAGCTGGGAAACAGACACATCCCTGAGACAATCCCATACTTTCTGTAAGACAGAGTTGGTAACTCATTTTCTTTTTCTTTTGTGGTGCTTTTGTGATACGAAGGTGAAACATACTAAAGGCACCTTTCCTAACCAAATGCTCATTGAATGCCATAATGAGAATTTAGGATTTTTTTCTTTTTTTAAAACACAGTTTAAAATATGAAGGCAAACCTGGACCACAGGCACAGAGATGACTACATGAAACTAGTAGTATGTTAAAACTGTTTTCAAAGCCCTTTAATGTAATATGGCAAAACATACAGTCTGAGTAGAAATGCAAAGACACAGAGCATTCCTAACTTCCTCTAGAGGGTCACTTCTACAACCCAGGCCATGAGGCCATACAAACAGAGATACCAACTCAATTGTGGAAGCTGAACTATACCTTTCAATGTACAGAATCATGAATGAGGCTTTCAGTCAGCAGAACAGAGAAAAGATGTATCTGTTCCTTTGTCCACCTTCTTGGTCTGTCTGCTCATGGTGACCAGAAGCTCTCAGCTGGCACACAGACAAGCTTACCTTAGAGTGCGTAGGAATATCAAAGTTTATCACCACATCCACGTGTGGGATGTCCAGACCTCTGCTTGCAACATCAGTAGCCAGCAGAATAGAACGTGCCTTTGCCTTGAATTTGTTTAAAGAGCCCAAACGTTTATTCTGGAAAAGGACAAAAAGGGAATGAGAGAATAACATTTATTCTAGTCTCTAGTTAATATGCTCTTGTTGAAATACTGGCACAAAAGAATTGGGGGAGAAACTACTCAAAAATCTCACTTCTCTAATTTCTTTTTTAAATATTACAGAATCAGGTGCAGCATTCACATTAGTTAAATTTCTATGGATCAGTCCAGTCCACTAGCTGGGAAATACTCCTGCAAGGCAGCTTTGACACAGTGTGGTGCAGCCCATTTCCCAATCCTCAGGCCTCCCTTCTACTCCATTCTGTGGGGTCATGCCCATACCTGACTCATCTGCCCATGGAGGGGAATGGCAGTGAATCCCAGGTTGCGAAGCAGTAGAGCAGTCCTCTGAGTATTGTTACATGTACTACAGAATATCATGAAAGAGTTACCAGCCAGTTCATTCAAGATATAAACCAGGTAGCTGTCCTGTAAAGAAACAGAGAGAATTCAAAAAAAGAAAAACCCAGAGATAATCACATGTGCAATACTGAAGAATAGGTCTAGGCCTCAGAAGATGACAAGATATTGGACAGATGTGGAAACAAGAAAAGCCACAATAAGAGAGAAGAAACAAAAGTGCCATTACCTTGAATTTGGAGGGGATGAAAATGTAGTACTGCTGTAGTTTTTCAACTGTCTGATACTTGGAAGAAACAGCACATTTAACAGGATTCTTCAGAGCAGCACGCTGAAGTTTTTGAACCTGGTAAGATCAATGAAATTTAGTAGGACAGAGATCTCAGAAAATTGTATTAATACAATCTAGGAAAGAGGATAGCCTGATGGAAGGAGAACTAAAGCAGGTAAGTCTGTTCCCACCTTCTTGGTCATGGTGGCAGAAAACAGGAATGTCTTCCTGTCTCGAGGAATCACTTTTAATATCTTATCCACCTGTAAAAAAAAAGGAAACGAAAATACTAAATACTACAAGCAAGCAAGACACAAGCCTTCCACAAATATATCGATCATCCACATGAAGAGTAATGCATGTGTAAACACACAGTAGGAACAAATTTTTTCTCTTCTAAAGGGAAGGTGTAGGCTGATATCTCGTTGAAAATTAGGCAATGTGAACTTCAAAAGTCCAACAACAGTGCAAATATCAGGCAATGTTTCTGCAGGAATGTGTGTGTGATTGGTTTCTACACTAACTACATTCTACATAAGGCACTCCAGAGAAACCAGTGGATTTCAGAGACTAAGTGCCTCCTACTGTCTTGGCAGTGCTCTGCAGAACCCTGCTATGTTCTAATCCCACCACAGACTTTTGTGCAATTATTAGCTCTTAGTTACAATTTGCTACTAATTTCTACAGAACAGCTCAGTGTTTACTATGTGACCATATGAAGCGATTTTAAAGGGGTTCATCTGGTGTTCCAAACCCTTGTTTTAGCAGATTCCTACCTCTGTCTCGAAATCCATATTAAGAATCCGGTCAGCCTCATCCATCACTAGGAACTTCAGAGCTCGTAAGTTGAAGCCCTTTGTGTTCTCCAGATGATCAACTAGACGGCCAGGGGTTGCTACCAACAGCATCACAAAAGCAAATTCAGAATGAAAGCAAAGGAAAAGATCCAAACAGGCAAGACAGCTGTCCATTAGAGAAAAGGGATTCTTTGCCCAAGAAAAGTAGAGATTGCTTTATGGGAGTAGCTCTTCATAGGATATCTTCAGAGAGTGTTTTAAAATAAGACTAATGCAGTCAGACTTTCTGAAAAAAGTCCTAAAAAACATGATACAAAAAAGACTGTAGACAAGCTGTACTGTGAAGGATGAGACTGGCGTTTTAAGTACTCATGAAGAATTTAAAAAAAAAGCCAAAAGCACTCTAGGTCTAGCAGGAATGCTTTGGAATGAGCTTGTAGCAACCAAGTTACTGGTGGATACTTTAGAAACATTAATAAGCTAGTACTCAAGAGCTTGGGACAAGAACAAGTGAAGGATGTACTCTTCTTTCTTTCGTTAACTGCCGTTTGATAATATTCACACTCCATACCCCCAGCACACCAACTTACCAATTATAACATGTGGTTTCTTGGCTAAGGCCAGAGACTGAGACATCGTGTCAATTCCACCCACGATAACGGCTGCAGGACAAACAGAGTGGAGAGAATCCCTCAGTGTTGCACCAGTCCTCCCCTGGCACTATGGTGTTTACTCCTACTGCCCACCACCCACAGCAATTCTATACAATTGAAAAGAAAGCTACTTATTTTCATGAGAATTCACTTTATTTTAGCATATCTGACTGTCCTAGTCTTCTTAAGCCATGCAATTAATTCCTTACTGGCCACAAGTATCTTATTTTCACAGCTGAAGAGCTACAGGCAGAATCTATTCCTTGCAATTTAACTTGGCAGCAAAAATCTAGGAATTCTAAAAATACCCACAAAGCTTTTTTTGAGAGATTATCTAAAGAATCAATACAGACAGTCTGAAGGGAAGATTAAACTACATCAGACTATAGCAGGGAGCTCTATGCAATTTCACTGGACACAAACCCACTGTTGAAAACATTCTCTTCTACTTCCACCTTTAACTGTTTAGACAAAATGCAGAGGAGCTGCAGACACTCCATGAGGAAAGACCATACAGCTTTTTTTTCTCAAACCTGATACCAGATCTCTGTCTTCCAGCACCACAAGCTTTTCTCACATTTTGTTCAACCGCTCATATAAATCCTCTATTTTTATCTTTGCTATCTCGAGCTGACAAACTGGTCTTCAGAAAAACTGGTCCAAAACCATAAAAGCTACTTACTACTTTGAACACCAATAGAGGACCCAAGAGCTTCAAACTGCTCTGAGATTTGAAAGGCCAGCTCCCTTGTTGGTGTGAGGACAAGCGCAAATAATCGCTGAGGTGTTTCCAGCAGTGCTTGAAGAATTGGCAAAGCAAAAGCTCCTGTTTTTCCAGAGCCAGTTTCTGCCAGTCCAATGATGTCTCTGCCTGCGAGAAGGAGCAAGGGGGGGGCAAAAACTGTTATACAGAACAGAGAAAGAAGACTTTAAAGCACTGTGCAATAAAACACAAGAATTCCCTAAGGACAGGAAAAAAGGCAGACACACAGAAGGTAAAAAAGAAAAAACGGCCAAACCAAAGAACTTCAGAATCTCTCTGAAGCGTTTAAGACTGTGATTTTATTTGTACAATGATTACAGTCTCAATATTCAATTTTCTAGTTAAAATTCTGCTAATATAAAGGGTTTCATACAAACTTTAGGTTCAAAATAAGCTTTACTTTATTATGTCTCAAATCTGACATCAGTTTACAGCTTAATAACTCTGTCTCAGTATTCTAGTCCAAATGTTGTCTGTTTGCAGGCATACAAGGAAACAGACTGCAGTGTTTGAACTTCAGTCACACAAACTACAGGACAACAGCACTACCAAACTCACATTTCACAAGCCACAATTGTGCCATTGATTAGCAAAGTAATCCAAACCAGTTTGCAGTAGGAAGGGTAGGACAGAAAGTCTTTTGCCCCAAAAAAAAATGCAGGCAACAAGGTGGAATTCATCGGTAGAATCCACTATGACATCCTAAGCTCATACAGCTGAGAAGAACACGCTGTCAATAGGCCTTTCACTGGAAACAATTTCTCAGGAATGCAGTCTTACCTTTGTGTTTGGTGTTTTTTTTTCCCCAAGAGAATCTTATATGTGTAGTAAAAGAGTCTGATAAAAGTTAAATATTAGGACAGAGTAGATACTGAAAGTCTCTCACTACATTGTTCTTTTCCTCCTTGACAGTGTTTTGGGTGCTTTAGTTTAAAAAAAAAAATAGTTCTAGAGGCAGAAATGTCTGCTGAATTCAGTAATTAATTTTTTTGTGGTCCCAGAATGCTTACAGAAAGTCACTGTGGTTTGGTTATTACTCACTTCAGAAATCTAATTTCAAAGAGTTGCCTGCTCACAGCAAAGCAGATTATACACACTACGTAATCAGTCAAGGCATCTTCACTTTCAGGCGCACACACACACACACATACACTCTGTAAGTCTCTATCAGAAGCAGCACAGTCCAAAATCTATTGGAAGCTCCCTGTGTATCCTTGGGTATGTTAGGAAGAAAATTATCAATGTGGACTAGCAGTTCAAATGATTAGTAAGAATTCTATTTAACAGGGAGTGTCAGAACTACACAACAGGAGTGAATGCTCAAGGAACATTTGAAAGCTTGTGATTGCAGGCAGTGTTGTAGGATAAACTAGTATTTTAAGCTCCACCCGGAAAGGACACAGAATGAATATAAAAACTTCTTCTAGACAGAGATCCTCAACAATGAAGAAGTTGGGACACTCATCCCTGATCCTTCTCACTCAGCAAAATTCATTCATGTAGAGCTCCTGGCGCAGTCTCCAGTTTAGGATCAAAGAAGCACACTGCTCACCTTGGAGAGCCACTGGAATAGCCTCAATTTGGATCTTTGTTGGCACCTTCCATCCTAATTGGTCACAAGCTTCACACAGGACATCTGTCACTCCCTGGATATTAATGACAGCAGAAAAGGGAAACAGACATCACCAAAACGACCTAAATTAAATCACAGAGTTAAATTAAATAAATGCTTCAACAGAGCCAAGCTTGTCTATAGCAGAGACAAACCCCACCAGGCCCCCAGTGCAACTCTCCGAAAGGGCAGGCTGCTCGCAGTCATCCCCACTTCCACCAGTAACTTACTCGGATTTGTTCGAAATCATCTGTTAGAGATGACTGTCATCAGGAAGAATATGGTCAGTTTTACCCTAGTTAACAAAAGGAACTTCCCTCCCCACACACAGCTGCCTCTTCACCTCAGGGGGTGTCCCACGACCATGGAAAACAAAAAACGCCATGGCAAGTAAACACAACCGAAGATCGCGGCGGCCGGCTGCGGGGCGGCGAGGGGAGCAGCAATGCCAAGCCCAGCGGGGCAGCGCCCACAGCTCCTGCACGGGCCCGGCACCGCCGCCCAAGGAGCGCCGCACGTGTCTGCCCCGCGCGCGTACGGGGCTGGCGACGAGCTCCCCCGGCCTGACCTGCGCGACAGGGCAGCGAGCACCGGGGGCAGAAGCGGCTCTGGCCCAGCCTCACCAAGTCCTTGAAGCTCCGTGGCTCCTCCACCGCCGGCTCCTGCTCCTGCCCCGGCTCCGGCACCGAGCCTGCCTCCTCTCCTGCCGCCATCTTGGCCCGTCCGCTCCCGCCGCGCCGCAGAGCACTCTGGGAGCTGTAGTCCTGGCGGTGCGGTGGGATTTTTAGTTCCCGAGAAAGAGCCAAGCGGCGCGGGGGAGTTCTCCTTCAGCTCCGGGAGGTGCCCAGGAAGGGGGAGCTGTGGATCTACAGCCGCCTGTCCTGGGAAAAGGGCACCCTGAACTGGCTGTGGGAAAACTTGCCCGCCCGGCGGTAACCCCGAGCGGCTAAGCCTCAGGCCTGCAGCTCAGCACTGCACTGCTTAGGCGGTGCGTGATGCTGTTCCCAGTTCACACTTTCTGCAGCTGGGAAAGAACAGGCAAAATGAGCTGGCCAGGCACAAAAAGACGAGAATATGTATAAACTTACATACATAATGCATATAAAGAGCAAATTAACTGCCTCGGAAGTGCTGGTATGAAACATTTTGAAGCACTAGTGATGGGAAGAGAGAAAAGAGCTGTCATTGTCCCACGTTGTTTTCTTGTTTATGGTAATTGCTAGTATGAATTTTTGAAGTGCCAGAAATACGAAATAAACTGAACTGTGGCAACTCACACCATGAAAGGAGAGAGTACAGGGTGAGAATAGATGCAAACACTCTCCCAGCTCTCAATTTCTGCTGTTGTGATGGAGGCCTGCAAGTGCTTGATGAGAGGTGAAAATGGATATGCATTTAATGACCATCCAGGGAGTGCAGCATCAAAATATCATCATGATGGAAGTTCCTGAGTCATTGGTTTCCATCTGGTCTGCGTGTAACATCTCTAATCTGTAGTCCCGATGCTGATTGCAGCAGGTTAACCTTGCAGCTATGTGAACTTCCTTTGTTTTAGGGAAAAGAAGGCTAACATGTACAAGATGTTAGGGTTAGATGTTTGGGCTTGAAAAGGGCAGCAGAGCTGGCTCCAAAATAAAACTCATGACTGCATTTCTAAGTAGACTTCCCTCTCTCTGGGAAGGCTGTCTGGGCGTGCTCTCAGTGGAAATGCTGATGTACTTCAGCATCTGTCATTGGATTCCAAGCGTGGCATTTCCTCTGCTCCCAGAACAATGAGGAAAGTGAGAGGAAATGTGAACAAACTTTCTGTGTGACAGGGAAAGAAGAGGAAACCTGAAACAATTCATGGGCAGGAGTAAAAATGAAACTGCTGCATCCCACTGTTCTCAGGGGCAATGATAAATTAAAACAAAACAAAAAAAAAACCTCAAAACCACCTTGTGTAGATGCTGGTTGTGACCATAAGTTTAAAAAATTACAGCTGTCTGAGCCATGGGCCTGCTATATATCATTAGTGCTAAAGGTTAAGCCTGGCCAGCACGTAGACATGAACCCCCGTAAGGGTCACTGGGATACCTCAGGAAATGGAGTCAGGGATGTGACAGAAAGTCACTGCTTGTGATTCTTTGTTGAACTCATTGCCCATATAATATGGTGCTGTTTTAGTGGGGAGCAGGGTGGAGCAATTCTATTCTGGTGAAATTCCAGTTTGTGTAATTCCCTATTGTCAATCGATGTATTTGAATGAAGGTTTTCTCCTGTCCTAAACTGCTGTTGGGAGCACTCATTCGTGATAAAATAAATATACAGCTTCTAAATAGTAATTCCTTTTTTGTGCTTTTCAACACAGGACACTGCAGATTATACTGGATTTAGAAATTTTCACTCCAGAGCTTTTAAACTTGGCTTTTAAACAAGTATGGTCCTTTGCATGTTACATCCCCAGCAGATGATATTTAGTGCAGATATAATGTCAGCTATTTCATAAGGGATGCATAATGAGGTGAGATGGACAATGTGTACAGCACATCACATCCACGTGTGCAGAGAGACACTAACACAAAAGTGCTTCATATTCATTTATTCAAATCAGCAGTGTACTTTTCATTTCTGGCAAACAGGCAAGGGTATCACAAGCATTTGAGTCACACTCTGAGGAACGAGAATAAAGTTCTTCCTACAACATATTTAAACAAATGTTGATATCATGAGAAGAAGAGAAAAAAAGGACAAGGATTCAAGCTTTGTGACATGGAGTGTTGCCCCTCCTAAGAATTTGGTCGGTATTACAGAACTACTGAGTAGGTTTTTCTCATCATTTGGATTTGTGCCTGTGCAGGGAAGTTTCCCTTATCCACTGGGGCATGCTTGTGAAGGGAGTTACCTCTGCATTAACTCTACTAGTCGCTTCAAGCTAGTTTCAGGGTCTCTTCCTTGTACCTCTGTCAGGTACTGACATGATCCCCATCATCACCATACTTGAGCAGTTTTCAGTGTTTGTCCCAGAAACGTCCTTGTGAGGTAGGGAAGTGCTACTATCCCCATTTATAGACAGGGAACTGAGGTACTGATGGGTCAAAAGTCACAAAGGGCATATTTAGCAGAACAGTCATTTGAAACAGGGTCCCAGTCCTTGCTCCTGCTTTGTAGGGGCTCTGCCACTGAATCATCCTACTCCTCTCTTGAATATTAGTACCCTCACACATTTCACTAATATGAAGCCTTCCCTGGGAAGCACTGCTAGGAGTATGTGTAGCTCTCCATGAGTGCTGCCTCCTTCCTCACAGATGATCCACTGTGGGTCTCACAGGCTGCCTGACTGCATGGAGAGTGGCACCCCCACCTCTCAGGTGTGCTCCCATCACAGCGGGGCTCCAGCTCAGACCAGCAACACCAACCTGCACTTCCCTTCCTGCTGCAAGAGATAGAACTGCTTCCTTCCACCAATGCCCTGAGGCAGACTCTGGTCCCAGAGTCACTCTTCTTCTCTCTCTTTTGGCTCCTAAGATGTATTGTCACTGTCTGACTGTGTTTCACCTATATTATAACTATCAGCATTCGGGTCATGCTTTCCTTTTCCTACAGGGACCTGCCCTCCCTCACAGCAAAATAACAGGTAACTTGCTCTCACATGCCACAGAACTTGCTTTTACTCTAAAAAATGACTGCTTTCCTTTGGAACAGAGGCCTCCTTTAAAAATATATATATACACTCTTAAATACAATAACCTTAAAATCATTCTATGTAAATAAATAGAATACAAACATCACAGTTCTCAGTCTGGAGAGGTTTCTTCAAAAGGCATAAGTTCTGGCCCTGGTGTTTCACCTTAGGATGGTGAACTATCTATACAGTCTGTCATATCTGGAGCTGCTTCTTTCTACAGCCTTTCCAGATGTACCTTGGTAATGGGACTGTACTCTACTGGAAATTGGCAGCTGCTGGCTTTTTTAGGGTGCTCCAGCCCTTGTACCACACAGATTCGTAAGTTGTTTACAAAGCAGGTTCTGTCAGAATCAAGTATTTCATCAGCCTCCTGACCTACTTCTTTTTGCTGCCTTGGGGAAGCAGAGCAGTGGAGATGGCTGGGGAAACACGGGTCTGTGGAACGTCCCCCTCATGGCACCAGCACCGTGAATTCTAAAACAACAGGTAGCAGTGCTAATGGTCACAGTCAATAATGTAATGTCTCCAAACCCAATTTTAATGTGGGCCAACTGTTTCAGCTGGATGGTCTCAGGACCTCAGCAGTGGTTTTACCACCCAAGCTGTGTCTCCTCATACATGGGGAAAGCTCTGTTCTGGACTCAAGAAGATCGCAGACTTCATCCATTGCCCTGGTGCAGGTCTCGAGGTTGTCAGCCAGCTTCTGGATTTTGGCCTTCAGCACAGCCTGGCTTACTTTTGTGACCTCCTTTGTGTATTCTGGAACGAGGAAGCTGTGGGAGCCACAGAAGACCATGAAGCAGACGGAATTGTAGAGCGAGATGGATGCCCTCTTCTCTGACTGGTGCAGTGTAGGGTCGCCTGGGCCCTGCCCCCGGCGAAGGAACTCCAGGCATCCGAGTATTTCCCTCATCTGTTTCTGACAAGTCATTGCAATTTCCTGCACCTTCCTCACCTCTCGGGAATTGCAGAGCACTAAGGAGAGGTCGGAAGTGATGCTGACGGCCCCCCCAGCCGTGGCCAGGCCCAGACCCACAGCTGACGCCAGGAGAGAGGCTCCCAGCGTTGCCGGGCTCAGGGACAGCCCCAGGATGGCTGTGACTGCTCCTGCAGCTGTCAAGGTGCTCCCTCCGACATTGGCAATCAGGGACCTTTTGCGGAGCTTGTTGAGTTTACGAGCTGCCTTGTGAAGGTGAGCAATTTGGCCACGCAGCCTCCGTCTCTGATCCAGCAGGGCCACGTGGAAGTGGTGTGTGGGGTCTGGCATTGGCGGAAAGGCAGCACTGTTCCTCTCCATGGCTTCTGTCCAGGAAAAGAAAAGTCTGGGTTGGGATTTATGTCAAAAAACCCCCATGAGACATGCTCATCCTGGACCACCATTTCAGGGATGGCATCCAGCCAAATTTTTGTTGCTTCACCCAGCTACAAGAAAGGTTTTCTTTCTGCACACACATGCACACTCACATACACACACAGTTCCATATGCACATATACATTTAATTACGTATTCTATTGTAACTTTCAGACCGAGAAGCTTAAAATGTTTTTCTTAATCCCTGCAAAAACTAGAATATTCTAAGGGCTGGGGTCATAGGTGTTGTTATCGTTATCTCTGTGAAGACACAAAATGTCTCTTCAAACCCTGGGGACAGAAATCCCCCTGAGATTAGGTGACTCACTGCCCAGAAGAGTAATGCTGCCAGAACTAACGTATTGTCCCCCTGATGTGATTCAGAGGATCTGCAATACAGAAGGACATCTTTCACAAGAATGGTCAGACTCCAAGGAGGTGAAAGCCACCATCCCAGGTTTTCTTTTAGGGGTTATTTCCCATTAAAGGAGGATAGAGGGAAATTGCTGAATGGAAGCTACATCTGTCTTTTCCATATACGAGGTGAGCAGCTTATTGATGCCTTGGATCGGTATTGTGAACATCCTTCCTTTCTTCAAGCTTAAGGAACTCAAGGTCCTGCAGCATTTTTTTTCCTATTGTAACCTGATGTCAGTATATGAACAAAGATGGGAACCATTGTTCTGTGGTGCTTAGTCCAACCTGTGGTCATACATACCCAGTTACAGTGGCAGGGAGGCCTACGGACCTTGTTTAAAAGGTTCGTGAAGAGCACATCAGAAAGGCAGGCCCGTTTTCAGTGTGCACTCCCTTGGGGATGGGGGAACAGGGGAAATAAAGAGTGAATAGAAGAGGCTTGAAAACTCCTGGCTCTGGAAAACCTCCCCTGGCAAGATAGCAGGAGAGCCTTCCTTTCTAGAAGTTGAATCTTCAGGGTTTCTGTGCTAGATGACCTCTGTTTGCTGTCTCTGTTCTTTACCACAAGGGCAGAAAGAAATGTTCCAATAAACATTTTCAGGTTGCTCTAGGGCTGCAGAATGCTTTACAAAGGAAGCCAGCATCTCTAACCCTGCTTACTCCCTCCTCAGGGAACCTGAGGCAAGGGAGTAAACAGGAGTGATGTGGCCGATTGTCTGGTGGAAGCAGAGTTTCTGTGCTTCACAACACTGCATTGTGCACACAGCTATGCTGCCTCTGCACCCAGCAAGGTCCAGCCATAGAGCTGAGATGCTGTTTGCAGTCCATAATGCCAAAAGGAGTCTCTGTAGCAGAAAGAGCCCATCACTAAGCCAACTAAGCAAAACTATTCATTGCTGCAGGCACCTTTTTACTTCCAAGTCTTCTGTGCTGTGGGAACTGAAGATGCCTGGTCCCTCACAAAGTTACACTATGTAGTTAGGATCCTTGGGGCTTTATTCTGCACAATCCTTGTGTTTCAGAAGGAGAAAACTTTGTATCATAAATAGTCTTTCCATCCTGAAGTGTGTATGTAAATAATTCAAACTGCAATCTTTCCCACTTCTACTTGCTTGTCCTAATCCATCTCACACAGATCCTTTAAGAGCTCCCCCCATGCCCTTCAGAAAATGCTCCCAGTCTCTCTTGGTGTCATTGGGTCATTTAAATCACTTAATACATTGTGCTTCTCTCAACTGGAGGCAGTGTCCTCTTATTTTTACGCTATAATCAGAGATAAAGCTGGAAGCACAAGGACTAACCCTAACCTAAGTGGATACCAGCATTGAAATGAACAATGAGTGTATCACCAATAACTTAACAACAGATCCATATGATGATCATTAAATGTATCAATTCCTGCAGCCTCTTAAAAATTTGTTCTGAAGATTTAGTTGCTAAGAACTGTCTCAGGTAACAACAGTGACTATCTCACTGAATTATTAGAACAATCATTCAATATATAGCACCTGCCATGTAGTGATGCAAATCTTTTGATATTGATTAATGCCAGCATAAAGGGAAAAAATCCAACTCCTGCTCTTAGAGAAAAATCTCCCTAACAATAAAAGTACACATTAGTCCAAAACCTGCAAACACTTTCCTAATAGAGTACTCAGACAGACTCCAAAAATTACTGGTTCAAACTTACCTTCAGTTTCCAGCTGCCTGCCCAGAAGACAAATTTTGATTTGTTTCTGGAGGGGACCAATTTATAGCTCCTGCAGACCAATTGCTGCGATGGGAATGCTTTGCCTCATACTGGGAGTTTGCCATTTCCTGTTCTCCCTTGTGCAGAAGGATGTGACACACTGGAAAGTGACCTGTGGGACAGTGAGCACACATCATGTTCAGGAAACGATCCTGCGAATGAACATTGTGTGTTCGCTTTTCCTGAAGTGTAGGGTGAAAAAAAAATTTGAAAATCGCAGCCTATTCCTGGCTCTGAGGTAGTGCAGACATTCCCTGCAGGGAACAGTTGCCTTTCCTTTCCCTGAAATAGCAACTGACTTTACTCTTTGCTGGAGCCACCAATTGCTTGGTGACTTAAGTTTCCCTCCACTGCACATCTAGAGCCAGTGGAGCCACCAGCCAGCCAGCTACTCCATTCAAGGCCAGGGTACTTTTAAAATCCCAACTCTTTGGGACAATCCATAAAAAGGAAGCAGCCCCACAGCAAGATCATTGCTTTGAATTCCCATCCCTTCTCCAGTACATAAAAACATGCTGAAAAAGAAGTGATCTCCTTGTGGTTTTACTCTGTTTCTTAACCATAGTTACCACAATGGTTGAGAAACAATCCTGTCGTTTTCCTAAAGTGCCTGCCCAGCAATCAATAATCAGAAAGAAAGGATCATTTGGATCTCCTGTTTTGCTGCCTGATGTTGCCTGGCAGTTGTGCTATACAGATGTGGCCAGAGGGAAGAAGTGATGAGGGTGTTGGGGAGGAACAGCCTAAGTGTCACTCCTGGTGCTGCCTTCCATGCTGAACCAGGGCCAGTTTTAATCAAAGAAAGATCCTTTTGATGGGGTCAGGAAAAATCACTTTTTTGATGGCACTGAGTGGTAGACCGAAGTGGCATGTGTCTTTATTGACACAGGGCTTGTGGTGCTGGGGACATTTCTTTTGAGCAGTTGTGCTTGAAGATGGGACATCTGCTTTCTCATTTGGTAGATTCTTACTGGTCAGGACTATTTGTTGACAGGGAAGCTCTGATTTTGCCCTAGAGTTCCCCTGGCCCATCTAATCTGAAAGCTATCTAGCTGTGACTGAGTGGTGAGGCTTTCCTGTTGAATTTGTGAGATGCTTAGCCACACAGTTGCTGGAGCTGACCTTAAAAAGGGCCAAGACTGAGAGGCAGCAAGCAGGCAGAGGAGAAGGCTGGGATTATTAATTTCAACGGCAGCTTGGTTTTCAATTATGTTAAAATAGGTGTGAAATAGTATGTCAAATGTTTTTTCAGGGGTGGACCTGCAGGAGATGAAACAGGAATGAAAAAATAAATAGCATGGAAGAGTTATTTCAACCTGTCACAGACATGAAAAGAGAAAAAACCATCATTTTGAAGATGCCTAAATATGCAGCCCTGGTCTGTTACAATTTGTACATACTGCACGTTAACAGGAAGGTGAGCTTTGACACTGAAGGAAACTGTACTTTAGCCCTTCCCTTTGTTTTAGCAAGCGTATGCTTGAATTGGAGCCCATCTGCCTTGGCAAGGGTTTGCAGTTGATAGAGAGCTCTTTTCTCACACTCCCAAATAGAATAGGGCACTTTTTTTTCATGTAACTGCATCTGTGTTAGAATTTGTGCCTGCAGATATGTCCTTATTAGGACAGTGAGTTTTGGTAAAAGTGAAATAACAAAGAAAAGGAAAAAAAAGTCTTGTAGGAGCCTAAGATGACGACATGCTTTTGGATGCTCCCCTTCCTTTCCCAATTCTCTTCTTTCAATATACTCAGCTACAAAATATTGTCAAAAATGCCTGCAATGCTCAGTCTGTGGGCAAGGACCTGATTAGGGTGCAGAAGAGACAATTCATTTTTCTTAGAGTATTCCCTCACAGACTTTCATGCCCACTGAAAGATCTCCACTCGAGATGTTGGTCTCAGCTGAGGATGGTTTCTCACAGGAGTCATCCCCGGGCTCCTTCGTCATTTAAAGAGAATATTTCCCCATAATCCACCCCTATAATAAGGTGCATACCCAGAAAGTATGAACTCACATGAGGAGCTACAGATCTCAATGGGATTTTAGAAAAGAGACATGTATTATAATAAGAAACATTATATCCGGAGGAGTGGCTCTACCACAGCATTTTGCTATCTGTTCTATTTTTTGCTATCTGTTCTATTTTTTGCTATCTGTTCATTTTGCTAGCTATTCTTGTCCCTGCTGACACTCTCACAAACACCCCCCTGGTGAGAGTGCTGGTCTTCTTTCCCACTGATAATTAGAAAGACCCGCTCCAGCAAAGGTGAGCAGGTGGGAATGGGAGGGGGATGGGAGAAAAGTGTCTTCTCTCAGCACCTGCCAAGGACTGAAAGGCTTTTAGTGCCATTAGTGCATTTGCCCAGATGTAAGTACATCTGCTGGGTCACCAAGTAGGTCCCAGGAGTCTGCTTGGAGTGAATCTTAGCTTATCAGGGATCTCCAGACTTGTGGGGTAGATCTGACCTTCGCTGGGCAGTTCTGCAAGCTGGTGGAGGCCTGACCATCCTGCCTGCTGTACTCTTTCACCCAACCCCTCTGCTGCTGCTGCCTGATGGTGGAAGGGGCACAGCAGGTGTTTCACAATGACCCGGCCAAAAAGGATACCTCTGCTCCACCCTTTCCCATCTAGCCATATCCTCTTGAAATGCCTGAGGGCATTTTGTGGGAGCAGGAGACCAGAAAAGGGAAGGAAGGATGTTTTATTGCCTCAACTCTCTTCCTTTCCGGGGATTTTGGCAGAAAGGATTGGTCTTTGTACTCTTGGTCTCTCCAGCTGAAGGGATATATAGCAGAAGTGTTTGATCTGAAGCTGTTTGCAGCTACTGTGATGTAACATTTGAATGCAAATGTGTAACATTTGAAGCTGGAGTTTCAAATATACTCTTCCTTTATTAACATTGTTTTGATCAAATAACTGAGAAAATTTGAGTAAATTTACACTTATATACCATCTTTTTTAACAGGAGATTTCTGCCATGCTTGGTACTTTCAACCTTAACTGCTGGATGCTGGAGCTAAAAGCTGCCTTTTTTTTTCTCTTATTTTCTTTTTCAAGTGAATCAAAACCAAATTTTAACTTTTCACAGCAAGGTATTAATTTAGAATCAGTAGAAACTATAATAGGTCAAAACTAAAACAAAGAAAGAAAATTGGAACAAAAAGGGCTGCATCAGCTTTTAGTAACCTTAGCAGTAGATCCAAATTGATTTTTTGGAAGCATTCCAGAATGAGACCCGCTGCTCTGGCCTCTGGTCACCAGTGTATGTGGGACTTCAGCTGGGTTTGAAGAAAGCTGCGAAGAGCAGAGCAGGGTGCAGGGAACAGGAAAGCCTATGGGATGAGAACACCTCCTGCTAGTTCCGTTTAAGCAGAAAATTAGTCAAGCGCACTGACTGTGCCTGCTTTGTGAGCAAGCATTCATGTAACAAAAACACCACCCTAAATTGCCTTGTCAAAACACTGTTAGCAGTGTTTGCAGAGATCAAGTATTTATTTGGATGTGGAGAATGAATTTCTGCAATGTATTTAAACAGCCCAGCTTATGCTGCCATTTGCCAGCTTTAATTACATGTTTCAGTGCAGGCTGTGTGGCACAAGACTCCGTCTCTGGCACACAAAGAAGCAGCTCCCCACTCAGCCCATCAGCCTCCAGCCCTGGCTGTGGCACAGCTGATGTAACCCAGTGCAGCCACACGCAGCCTCTGCTGAGACCAGTGCTGCTGGAGGACTCGTCTCTGTTCACCGTCTTAGCAGTGGCAGCAGCAGCACCACAATGAGCACGTCTGGCTACCCATTCCCTCCAGGACTATAGAAAACAGAGAATTGTTAACCTATTTCCAGAACTGCAAAGAAACCTCATGGGTTGGTAAAAACTAGAAATTAGGTAACCTGGTTTCTTGTGCCTCTTTTCCAGTGGACTTCTTGATGTCTGAGTTCACAAGGCAACATTTCTCTTGAAAGAAAGGAGTCCGGATTCTTCTCACCTACAAAAACTGCCTATTTTTGGGAAACTTTCAAGAAGTCAGTGTCTCTGAAACCTTGACTGCTTTGTCAAATTCTGGCTGAGATTGCCTAGGAACCTCAAAAGCTGCTGTCATTACATTGACTAACCCTCCCATCTGGCACAATAGAAACATGAGAGAGACACAATGGCCTAAAGCATTCTAGGAAAGTTAAAAACTGTTACCTTGAACTTCAGCTAGAGATGCATCTCACCAAATTTCAGCCCTCTTTAGAGGTTCATACACAGTAAGTTTATTCACACTCTGAAGCTCCCTCTAGAGCCAGGAGAAGAAAGAGTCACCCCAAAAGCTGGTTCAGTCCATCTCTTCCAGGCACCTGCTCTGTAATATGTGACCAATTTTTGGAAACAATTCTTTATCCCTTTCCTGCCTTGTTCAATGTCCCACAGGTTTGCTAGGTTTATGTTCCAATTTCAACTATCCTGTCCCACAGACACTGCTCTGGGCCAGAGATGGTCCCTTAAACTAGCCCTTGCTGTCCTGCAGTGTGAGCAGGAGATGCTGTTGTGGAAGACTGTGTGTGGCAGTGGTGCATCCCTGCCTTCCCCTCCCGTAACAGGCCCTTCTCGCCTGTGGATTTTTCAGGTACCTTTTGACCCTGCTGACACCAGTTGCCTCCACTGTGTCCTGGGACAGAAAGTCCAGAAGTTCACAGCTACTCATGGTGTAAACAAGTATCTTCTTTTGCCTATTGTCAGCTAACGTACTCCTTTCACTAAGTGGCCCTTACAATAGCTGTGTGGGATCAGGGGAAGGAAAGTCCCTGGGTTTGGTGACACTGCAGTAAGATGTTTGCAGCATGTGGTCCCCCCTCATTCTTGTGAGTGATAATTTGTCAGTCTCATGTCCACTATTAGCAGAGCACATGTACAAGACAGACACGTACAGAAGAACATATGGTTTTACAGAGCTGCACTTGGGAATGCAAAGAAAGCATGTTAGCCATAACATCACTGCATCCAAGTTCCAATAACTTCTTCTAAGCCCAGGGATACTAAGATTCAGTTTAAGATGGTTGAATCTGAACTGAAAACAAAAAAAAAGCAAAAGAAATTCAAAATGTTATTATTGTTGTGAAGCCAGGACTTTTATTTCCAGGTCATGTCTTCCATTCTCAAAATACAATGGCTGCAAGGTGATTCCTCTTGGCAACCACAAAGGCTGGAAAATATAATCAGAAACATTTAGACCTTTTGCCAGTGCTTTTAGACAGAAGAAGAAAGGAAAATTATTCCTCACTAAAAACCAGTTAAATCTTTTTGTACCTTTGTTAGCATTAATATTAAGGCATTACCTGGTGCGATGGCCTCAGGACTTATTTGTTACACAGTCCTGAGACCTGATCAGAAAGAAGAACTGTCAGTAATATAAAATTCTTTGAAAGGAAATTTTTAAAGAGGGAGTGATAGTCTCATGAAGGAATTGAGGACATCTTCAAACACAGAACTGAATCTGTTAATGGGAGATCTGGCAAAAGCAAGTTCCCACTCCCATGAGTTCTGTGCTTCCCAAAGAGGGGAAGCTGGCCACCTGCAGAGGTGGGACATGAAGGGGACGGGTACTTAGTGTTTCTCCCAGGCTCCTAGTTCAGATGTGGGCTGTGCCTGAGCACTCAGCTGCTCAGTGTCCCTGAAGCAATTTCAGACTATAGGGATGGGCAGCAGATGCTCTTGGCCTGGGTGTATTCAGCTCACTTCCTGCACCCTCATAAACAAATTATCAGGACATGGGAGGGAGGAAAGGAAACCTGGGACAGAATGCTCTTCCCTGCACCTGCAGATACTCCCTGCATGATTAGCAGAAGCCATGTCAAGTGCAGAGCATGGCTATGTGACCATGTGTCTTGCAAACACATGCATTTTCAAAAAATACTTTTTAAGAATGGCATAGCTTTTGGAGGTACAAAGGCTTGGAAGTGTAGTAAACTCTCTGGTAGTGTCTGATCAAATGCAGCCCTTGAAAAGATCAGGTGGTGCCTCTTTTTTACCAGTCCAGTAAATAAAAAAAACCCAGCAACAACAATAAAAGAGCCCACCCTAAAACCAAGGTAAGAAAACAAAAACCAAAAAAAACAAAAAACAAACAAAAAAAAAAACCAAAAAAAAAAAAGAAAAAACCCTCCTCAGCTGTTTTTAATTTTTTTCTAACCCACCCCATACAGCATCAGTAAAGAGAGTCCTGGTTTTGAGTCTAGCTGACTGGGTCTAGGACAAGTTTTATAGACAAGAGTAAAGCTGTTTATATCTCCCCAGGTTGAATAGAGTCAAGATAAACCCTGCTGTCACCGAGGCCACCGCAGAAGAGATTCTGCCTTACGCTTTGCTTCTCACTGCCAGAAGTTGCTTTGCAGGCAGATGGAAATTGCTTAAGATGAGGGGATTCTCCTCTGAAATGAAAAAAAAAAGTATTTTCCAAGAATATTCTGTAGAAAGACATCTTAACAACAGCATTTCCTTTGATCTTCATGGCATTTGGAGCCCTGGGGAAACAGAAACTCTAATTCGCACCAGGGAAGAATTAGGTTATCAAGGACCACTCTTCTGACTCATGCTTACAGCAAGATCACAGGCAGGCTATACAAGTACTCTGCAGAGGAGGTGCCTGTGTGGAAGGGAATCTCCTCTTTACTTTTCACAAGCTACACGTGGCTACGTGTTTAATTTAAGCTGTTAAGATAGCTTTTCTCAGGTTGTTTTGTAGCCTGTGTCCTCACCATACGAGCTTTCCCATTCACTCTCTCCATCCCATTCCTGATTAGAGGACACATCCCTGTGGCTAGGGAGGACTGCTCCAGAGGACAACCCTGGAGCAAGCTGTCAGATCATTCCCATGTTCATACAGGGCCTTCTGGCTCATGTTTGCTCCTTGCAATGGGGCCCTTTTAGCACCCATTCAATTCTCTCTTTGTGCACACATTCTAGATCCAGCTTTCCACCCTAACTCCCTGTTTTGAGAAACTGGTGGGGAAGAACATCAGGATGCTGGACGGTCAGAGGTGTTTCCTAGTACTCTGAGGAAGTATATGAGGAATGACACGAAGATGACAAACCTTAGAGGGTACATGTGTGGCTCTGTGGATAAGCCAGAGAGGCATACATGTCATGGTCTACTTCAGTACCTGCGTTACAGTGAAAGGAAGGAGAAAAGCCCTGGATGCCATGTGTAAGCTCCTGGGGAAAAAAATTAAAACCAGAATGTCTGTGCTCCTGTGCTGCTGAAAACCTCCTGGAGGGGCTGCTCGCAGCCAGGAGGGATGTGGATGGTAGTTTTACAATGTGGATAAGAATAAGATTTCAGCAAGGCTTGGAAACACTTCTGAACTACAGAACACTTGCACAAGAGGGTTGGATCTCATCTAGATCCAAAGAGAAGTGGGCATCTGGCTATGACCACGCAGTGTGGCCTTCTGTACCTCCCAAATATTTGTCATACAGGTACCACTGCTTGCACCCATACTGAACTCAGTGTTCAGCAGGAGATATATGGCTGTTGGGATGGCCTTTATGTCCATCATGAGTCAAATCTCTGTATTTGACAAACTTGCTTTGAAGAGTGTTTGTGAACTCTGCCTTCAAGGACCAATTGCAGTTCTTGATACCAAGATCAGATTTTGACTAATATCTCTTATACTATCCTAGGCTTCCCCTCTAGGCTGGGTATTATTTTGTATTTGCAGCACATCAGACATCTAGTTATTATTCAGATCAGATGACAACATTCTATAGTGAGCTGGTATAGCTCTAGAAAAATGTTTTCACACTTGAAGCAGCTGTGCAGACATGGAGAACTGGAACTGGGCAGAAAGGGTGAATATGTTCTCTTGCTGTCAGCCCTTACTTGAACATGGTGCAGTCAGGGAGCTGTATTGGGTCTCAAAAAGCAAATATATTTTTTTTTTTTTTAACTCTTTACAGTGATTGCTGAAGATGAACATCCCTCTTCCTTTAGCTTTAGTGCACACCAAACATTGCACCTGAAACACTTCCTTCTTCAGCCGTTCCATAGGCAGGTCTTCCCACAGTGAGTGGTCAAGAGGGAGCCTAGAAAATAGTAGTGTCTTTCCCTAAAATCTGCTCCTCAGTAGGAATCTTTTCCTCCATAGCAGAGTAGATTGCAAGTAGGCATTGATAATCAGACCGCCTACTTCTCACCACCTTTTATATTTCGGGAAGCATATGGTGGCTGACGCATTTCCTGATGTATACTCAAAAATCACATCAGTTTGGATTCAGGACCTCTGATTATTGACATGAAGCTACAGACAACTCACTGCCTTGCTGTTCTGCAGCAATTTTAATGCACTTTGGAGGTAGCTGTTCTCACCTGATATGCAGGGAAACAGGGCAGAAGCCAATGGTTTTTTCATTGCCTCCAGGGCAGAAACAAATGGTGAATGTAGGTGGCCTTAGTTTCAGATGAATGTTTGCTCCCTGAAGCAACCCTCTGACCTGGCACAGCTTTTGTAATACTGATCAGGTCATGATTTTAAATTCCCTTGTTCTGGGCCTTTTCAAGACTAGTGTTTGAGACTTTCCCTTATTTAAGGATATATCATACTTCTGACTCTAAAGAACTTGATGTGAGGAGTACTAATTCAGCTGTCAATACCACAGCATTCTTTTCTTTATATTTCTTGGAAAAGAAAAGGTTTCTGTAAGCCAACACGAATCTTTCCCTTGTAAGGCTTCTGGAACAAAATGTCTTTTTTTTTTTTTTTTAACTTATTCATGTGGAAGTGATTGGACAGCTGTCACAGGGATTCTCATTTGCATAGATGTCAGCAATAAGGAAAGAATATTGCTTCATGCAGGTAATTTTAAAAAACATCTTAGAATCTGTTCATCAGTTCAAAACAGCCAGAAGAATCTAGTGGAAAAGAAACAAGAGACATGGATGTATTCAGGATCCCAAAACTAAACACTTTGCATAACAGACCTTACGTATGCTGAAAAATAAGGTGGCAAAACAACCCACCAGAAGCATTCCTCCTCCTCTAGCTCTTCTCTGAAGACGCCTACTTGCCCAAATTCACTCATTTCCCCTGTTTTCACGGGTGCAGTGATACCAGCAGCTACTTTTGCTCTTAGTTCAGGGCAGCACTTCAGCTGCTGGACATCTGTGCCAAACTGCTCCTTTCCTTTCCCGACTCAGCATCCCAGCGTCCTCTAGGAAAAGTGCAGGGAACGTCATCTTCAATCCCCGCCCTCCAGCAACACAGGGACAGGAGAGGGGGCAATCTCTTCTCCCTCAAGGATTCTTGTTCACCTATTCTGAGATACTGTGAGCTTGTTTTTATGAGGTGGCAGCTCATCTTCCTGGCTTCTCTGCAGAAAGTGGAGGGGTTGCAGGTTGTATTTGGGCATCGTGGGTCACTGATGGTGGAAGGGAAATGAGAAGAGTCAGAACTTGGTTAGTAAAAGAGGAACAAAGAGAGTAAGGCAGAATCTTTCCATGGAGGCTGCAGAGGTGCCTAAATGCAGTGAGTGCTCTTCTGCAAGCAGGTCTTTCTCCAAATTCTGTACCACAGAACTCAAGAGGTAAAACAGGCCCAAAACATAGCTCTTGATGTCTTGATTAATCAGAGATAGCTAACATGCTTAGCTGCTCATAGCAAGAAAAGACAGTTGTTCTCTTCTTGACAAAGGTGGGCACCAGTGGGCAGCAGGTGAGCCCCAAGGGCTGCAGTCAGCCAGAAGTTTAAGACCAGCTGCCTTAGAGGAAATGAAACTGCCTAAGTGATGTGAGTGTCATGGTTCAGAGTGGGATGGGAAAAGATGCAAGTTTCCACCAGGAGTTATTAGGGGGACTTGTGCATTGCCACCCAAACCAAAACTGTTTTTTATTGGTTTTTTATTTATTTTATCCAGCCAGCAGCTGAAAGGTGAAACAAACAGCTCTTTCTACTGCCCCCCTTGGGTTGTTTTGTGACTGTTGGATGGGATGGAAATGCTATTATCTTAGACTTAGAATTTTGGAAACTGAAGCTGGTTGCTCTCAGTCCAAAACCTCTTGAGATGTTTCCTTGTGAGGGTGCTGAAGTGAAGGTGAAAGGGCATTTCAGATCCAGCTAGCCACTCTGAGCTTATAAAAGGTCAGCCAAACCATTCCCACATTTTCATGTGTTTGGTGGCAAAAGAGTTGGGAATGGCCAAACTGAGGTTCAGGAACTGTTGTTCCCAGCCATCCTGAACCTAAACCTGGTGACTACACAATGTTGACGATAAGTGCAAGCAGCAGTAGGGTTTTGTTATAACTGAAAACTATTTCTCTGTCTGCTAGGACTGTCATCAAACAGCTGCATGCAACTGGGCTGAAAGTGCTCCCTGTTGTCTGCATCTAGAGAACTGCTGAAGCAGTAGCTTTGAGAGCCTTCTACAGTCCCTGCTTCACCAAGGAGAGGTCCTGTCAGGGCACCACCAGCCCTGCCTGTCCCTGCCCAGCATTTCCTGGGGCTCCCCCAACCCTGTCCTCATCCCAGGATCCCATTCCAGTCCCCCTGGAGCCATCAGCCCCTGTCCCAGCAGCACAGAAATAGGGCCAGTCTCAAGTTCCCCACAGCCCTGCCCAGCCATGCTCCCTGCACCAGGGAGGTATCCAATGCCCCGAGCTGGGGCTGAGCCCAGAGTCCCTCTCCGGGCCTGATCCTTATCCCACCTGCAGACTGACATCTTGGCCTTGCCTCTGTGTGTGTATGGGAGGGAGCTGAGGTTTGTGTCAAATTAAAAGTTAAAATGAGCAGACAAATTAATTACATTTTGAACGGGTTTTGGTTTGGGTTTTTTTCCATATGAAATTAGATGAATCATCTCTGAACCATTTTTCTACTGACAGGAAATGTTGAGAGTTAACACCTATAGCCGGGCCTCAGCAGGAGAAGGGTAGAAAACATGAATCAAACTAAAATTGGAGGATCCATGCAACTGTATTTTTCAGAATTGTGAATGACTCAGTTCTCCTGTCTCCAAAACAGAGATGGGCTTTACATGTTTGGGAAAGTCAGGGTAATGTGAAATGCAGTGCAGTTAGGTGTTCATGTGGAAAAGTCATAACGAAGGGGAGGAATAGGAGAAAGAGTTCAAGAATTATCCTCAGGATGAGTACAAACAGCTGAACACTGGACCTTTGTAAGATGCTCTCCCTAGGACTTGTAATGTCATCTATGCTGGCCACTTGGCTTTGTCCCCTAGAGCCAGGTCAAATATCACAAAAGGGACATGCAATAGTTGAAAAGCTACCCTGATTTTGCAATTTTGTGAGTGGACTAGCAGGTGCTAAGTTTGGTTTGGATTACTATATATTTCTGCAAGTTAGTAGCCGTTTGTTACTGGGTATAATCTGTACTTTCCATGCTGACTGGGAAGTACTCTAAGGGGCTTTCATCTGATCTTTGCAGTCCGAACTGGCTCACATTAATAGCACCTGCAAAAAAAATTTGTAGTGTAGCATTTGCTAGCAGATATCTGTTACTCTACCAGAGATCTCTGTCCATACTGACAGTGCACACAGAGACCAACAGCCTGGAATACGACTGAGATCCTATTGTTCTCAATTTCACTTCTTCTAAGGTGGGGTAGCAAAGCTGACTGTAATTGTGATGGTAAATGCATTAGAGGGAGGGAGAATCTTCCCCAGTAAGGATCCTCCCTATCTGTCTTTTTTTATGTCTGCATTGCAGGGAAATACTACTTCCATCTATCTTAAATAAGCTTGACCATGACTAGAGTGATGATCTCTGGTGCACAACTTCAGGTCTTCGTGCTGGTAATCACACAAGAAACAGCAGGTTTTAGGGGAGGAGGGTGAACCATGAACCACAGTCTTTGTATATTTAATCCTCAATGAGGTGATGCTGTATTCATATCTCCATGTGGGCCTCGATTATTCTCTTATAGTTCTGCATCCTTCCCCTAAAAAAATTGACTTGACTGCTTGTATATAAAATGGTCATGAGATTATATAACCTTTTTAAAAATAAGGAAATGGAATAATGGAATAAAAACAGAAGAGGAAAATCAAATAAGTAGAAGCCCTTAAAATAATTACAAGATTTAGCCTCAAGTTGCTCAATTTAACATTTGATAGAGAATGATAGAGTCAAAAGAGTGAGACAAGGACTACAACAACGTGTTGCAGTGCTGCTGTGGCATGTACTGAGAAGCTTTTCCTCTGGAGATGGTTGGTGTTGTGGTTGTCACTGCTATACAGGATTTGGGCATACAGCTGTGTGCCAGCTGTGTGTGTATCAGGAAAGCAGTCTTGGTAATATTAAGTTACAGACTGGAGGAAAGTGTGCAATTTTGATGCATTATTACTCTTGTAAAATAAGGTTGGCAGAGAATGGGGAAGGTAGAAAGGCTTTTGTCCCAACACAAGCATTGGCATTGGTGACTGAAGAGTGGGTGAGCATACAAACCTTCTGTTTAGTCACTGTAATGAGTTTAGTTTTTAAAGGACATCAAGGATTCTACCAGACCTAGATGGGACAGAGCAGACATACAGTCATCCACCTGATGGCAGGAAGCTTTAGGGGATGTCAACAATTTCACTCTTCAATTTTTTATGCCCCCTACTACTACATGGAGTAAATGTCATACAGTCAAGTTCTCTTGCCTTTGTAAAATTTCCAGTGAACCTTGCTCTATAAGCCATCCCACTTCCAATATGGTTTGAGAATGCAAATCCAGATTTGCTGAATTTGCCTTCTTATTGGCACTCTCTGCCTCATCATAACACCATAATTCCTCAATGGAGGAGGAGCTAGGGGTCCTCGATGGCAAGGATGAGTTAGAAAGAAAACATAAGTGGGAGAAAAATGTGTTTATTTTCCTAAAGTCTTTTTTACCATAATTATACAAGAAAATGTGAAAGTGCCTATATGAGGTTTCTTTGAATCGGACTTTGTGAATTAATTGAAGATGAAAAGTCTTCCAAAATCTTCAAGAGGTTAATTTTATTGTCTTCTAGTGGAATGAAATAGAGGAGTGAGGTGGTATTTTTCCACTCACAGATTTTTCATTTTGTTGAAACAGGGAAGTTGATCATAACTGGTCAGCATCATACCTAAACTATGCAAGCGCAGTTTGTTAATGTGAGGTACAAATGCAGCAATCTGACAGTGCTAAATTATTGATGGCCATTAAACCTCAAGGTAAACAAATTAGGAAATTCTGACAGAGACACAAAACTATACACGACGTTGTAGCTGGTAAGAATGTGTGTGTGGTAGTAGGGTAGTCATCACATTGTGGATAAAGACCTTTGCATCACTTTGAGCTGCAGCTAAAGCTTTTCTGTGCAGAAACTGCTGTGACATTATCTGTAACGTGGAATAAGAGCAGTGAGCAAAAATTGTGATTTTTTTCTTTCCAGCTTCAGAGCAAAATATGAATGGAATGGTGCTTTCACATCTCTTGCAGACTCAAGCTCTGTCAGTATTTTTTCCCATGTTAATGAGTCATATGAACAGATGTTACAGATTTAGCACTGTGTGCTTTATTTAGAGTGGGGTCTGTTTCTGTGTGCCAGAGACTTACATGAAGCTTTGTGGTCTAACACAAACTTTGTAATCTTTGGTCTTCATGTCCCAAATTTTTCCACTGGTATTAGAGAGCCTTTTGTTATGGTAGCAATAGGAAAGTGTTTCAGAGGAAGTAGCCCCTTCTGAGGGGGATAAAGTATATGCTGCCTAATACTTCATGCATAGAAACGTGGAAAGTATGGAAAAGTTATGTTTGGAAGTATAGGAAAAAAATATCCCTGACTGAGTGTTTCACAGAAGCCAGAGGCATCTATCTAACCTCGGTAGGAGAAGCGACAGCACAGCTTTGTGCTATCTCACTCCCTTTGAAACCATTTTATTTTAAAGAATGAGATTCTAACTGTTTGCTTTCTTATCTAGTGTAAAAAGGACCCTCTGAAGATTAATACTGAGTTTTCTGACTCACGTTAACGTTAAAGGAGAAATTTTAATTTACAAAGAAAACCAAAACTTTCGCGTTCTCGAAGGCCGTTTGGCGGCAGGACTCGGGATTTCTTGACCCCTAGCTACCCAAATCCAACTCTTTTCGCGACAAGACACAAACAGGCGAAAAATAGCCGCTTCCACGGCCTCGCAGATGTAGGAAAACGACGATTTCGTGACACATAAAGTAGAAAAAAAACACTTCATTTCACCCGAAGAAGCACAAGACGGAGCGCGGGGCGCTGGGCGGCAGCGGGAGAGCGGGGCGGGGCGGGGCGGGGCGGGCGGGGCCCAGCAGCGCGCC
>VZRO01001315.1:0-22787 GCA_013397915.1 Daphoenositta chrysoptera
ATTAAATAATAAATTTAATTAATAAATAATTTAAAGATATCCTGGACAAGACACTTCTAAGAAGTATTGAATGTTCTGTGCTGCTTACTTTTTCTTTTAGAAATGTTTTGTCACATCAGCATATTCAGTGACCTCTTAACTGCCCACTGTTTTAGAGAATCCAGTTTAATAAGGCATCATAAAGTGGTACTTTTGCCAATAATTTAAATTGCATACCACTTTTTGGGACACTTCTAACTGTTAACAAACAAAACTGTCCTAGCCTTTATTTGCCTTAAGGACATGAAAATATTGAACTTTTACTTGACTCTGTAGCAAATCTGTAAGTATGGAAAAATGGTCATGTTTTGATTTTGGATCATACAGAGCCTGAGGAGTTGTTTCTGTTTCTATCATGAACTACAGATCTCACATCACAAGCACTGTCACAGTGCATAGGCACAGTCTTTAATTTGTGGCTGCTCTATTCTATAAATCTTTAATTTGTGGTTTTTCATAGCTTTTGACGAACGTACCTTAATTTTGAAAAGAAAATTAATGTAATCCCATATTTATTCCTTAGGGAAAACAGGACACATTCAAAATTATGGTACCATAGAATATTGGATCAAGTTACAAGTTCCAATGGACCAAGCTATTATTCCCTACAAACAGAGGTCAAAGGCTCTGCGATACACAACACCCAGTTTTAGGCAACATGAACAACCATCCCAGGTATGTTTGAGTAATTTGATAGAGAGAATTACTTCATGGAGAAGAGAAGCTTCAGGGTGACCTAATTGCAGCCTTCCGGTATCTGAGGATGCCTAAAAGAAAGATGGAGAGAGGCTTTTTACAAGGACATAGGACAAGGGGAATGACTTCAAACTCTAAGAAAGTAGGTTTAGATTAGAAGGCAGAAATTCTTCATAGAATCATAGAATAGGCTGAGTTAGAAGACACCTGTTAGAATCATTGAGTCCAACTCCTGGCCCTGCACAGAGACCCCAATAATCCCACCCTGTGTCTGAGAGCATTGTCCAAATGCTCCTGGAGCTCTGGCAGCCTTGGGGCCATGACCATTGCCTGGGGAGCCTGGGCAGTGCCCGACCACACCTTCTGTAGAGAGAACCTGTTCCTGATATCCAACCTATAGCTCTCCTGACACAGCTTCAGCCATTTCCTCGACTAGCACAGGTTGCCCAGAGAAGCTGTGGCTGCCCCATCCCTGGAAGCGTCCAAGGCCAGGTTGGACAGGGATTGGAGCACCTGGTCTAGTGGAAGGTATACCTGCCCATGGCAGGGGGTTTGGGACTAAATCTTAAGTACCCTTCCAATCCAGGCCATTCTGCAATTCTGTGATAGCTTTGATTAAAAAATTAGGTGTTCAGTGTTTTCTTTTTAAGTTCAAATAGCTTAGGTCAAGTCTTGATATGTTCAAGGTGTAATAAAGTTAGATTATTGAACTGGAAAATATGTTAGCAGTTTTTCACATAAGGAGATCAAGAACCAGTTGAATTATACCTTGCCTGAAGAGGCAAAGTCTTAAACTTAGTTATTTCTTTTTACTGAAATTGTCACTAGAACATTTGACATTATTATATTTCATTTTCTTAAGCTGTAAGTGACAAGTGTTTTACTATCATACTCATGAATGTTAAACCAACTAGGTGTCGGATCAGTAGAATGGGTGAAGAAGTTGTTCAAAAAGGTCTTGAAGTTCTTAACATTGGAGTGTTATGAGATTGAGATTCCTTCACATTGGGTTTTTTACTGGGTTTTTTTGCTGGATATTGAAGAAAATTTTGACAATATAATTCATTGTACAATCACATTTAAATAAGGGTCACAGAAAAAGAATGGACTTTCAGACATCTTTAACAGTTGTTTAAGAAATAAAAGCAAACAGGTTGAAATGTATCAATTAAAATATTAGAGTTTTTTGTGGGATTTTTTTTTTTTTACCTAAGCTGTTTAAAATACTCTATGTCTGGAGTAAATCTAATGTTTTATATTATGCCATAATGTAAATTTATATTGTACTAAAATCTCAATGGGTTCTATGATGTAATCTGAGAAGTATGTTGTGTATGAATTCTGTTAAATCATGTCTATTTGGAATTTAATTTAGTGCCATTAGATTTGGCTTAGAAAAAAATTAGGGTTCCTCATAATTTACTGTAAAATAAGATGGTAATAAATGATCTTCAATATATTTGTTTATTGCAGACACCAACACTCAAAATGAAGCAGCATGCAGCTCAAGCACACAAGCGAGTCTCTTTTCTGGATCTTAGTACAATACAGATGGCAGTAAGTTCTAAGTATTTTTGTCATGCATGTTGAAGCATGAAAGGCTACTTATGGCTCAGTATGGGCAATTTGTAGAACTAATAATCAAGAACACTGGATTATTTTAGCAGCACAATACTGGGATGTCCCAGGCAACGAACGATAGCATTGTACTGCATATAGGTAAGGGACGCAATGCAGGGATATTTGTGTGACTCCCTCAGAACTGCTTGATACAAGTTTACAAGCTTCAATTTGCATTGGCTTAGGGCAGATTCTAACAGGACAAATCAGCTCTCTCTGCACTGTGTTTCTCACCTCTCTGCATTATTCAAGTGTCTTTCTACAGTGTACCACTTGAACCGCATATAAATGGCTCGATAGAAATCAGCTTGATCCAAACAGATCCTGAGTGTTGGGCTAATGAGATACACAATTTGACCCAGTTCAGAGTCACCTCTAAAGTGAAGTTTATCAGCTGAGATTGTACACATTCTGAAAATGATTATACTTCTTAACTTGGGATACACTGTCATCTGTACATCCTTCCAGAGTCTAAGAGAGGCTTCATGAAACTGACTCAGATGTGTTTGCTGCATTGTGTAAATTTTCATCTGAAATAATTTGCATTCAGAGAACTAAGAATAGGCTGTGTTTAGTCTTTTAGTTAAATCCAGTAAGTAAAGGTAGGTTTAACTGATAGGGTCAAGAGACACTTCACTACTCAGCTGGTTCTGTCAAGGCTTGTAAGAAGTGTCTGAGATCATAGAGTGGAACTGAGTATGATGTACTTGCGGATGATGTAGGAGGGATGCACCACGACAATATGTAGCATTTCAAGGAGAAGAAAAGTATTAAATATTGTAATTTGTATTGGCCCAATTGGTTGTAGATATAGGTTGTGGCAGATTGGCAAACTGTAGTTTCTAGCGGTATAACACAATATTTAATCACTGGCTCTTATCTTCCTTTTACTTTTCTACTTTAAAGCTCATCTGGGGCTTTGATTGAGAAAAGTCTCTCTCTGACCATATCAGGTGGTATTGGTCATTTGGAATAATCAAAAAATGTTCTCTCTGAAACTTTTACCCACGAAGTGCAACTCTGTCACTGAAGGTATTAAGAAGAATGGCCAAACATTGTATAAAACACAGTGGTTATAACACATCTATAAAAAGGAGGAACATAAGACACATGAAGTCAGTATTCTAGGACTTGATAACTTCAATTAACAAAACAAGGCTCTAATTGCTTTGCTTTGTGTGGCTCCAAATGTGTTAGAACAGAACTAATTCTTCAGGTCCAGTTTTGGAAAATTCGGTTGTTCTGTGGACAGCTGAAAGTTTTTTCATGGATTCTGAGGGTGGGAGGTGAGGCACCAGTGTCTCTGTGAAAAATTCGGTCCTAGAGGTGAATTGGATAATAAATAATGCACAGGCAATAAAGCACTGCAAATTTTCATGGAAGGTGCCTTGTCTGTTAGTGCAGTATCCACTGATGAGGTATTATTCTATGTAATAGAACTCAAAGAGAAAGAAAAGAATAAGATTACTTCAGAATATATTGTGCACTAAAGATATTTTACCTTAGATGACATGTTTGTACTGTGTAGCAAAGCTGATTCTTTTTTTATATTATATTAGTTTGCTTTTGAAACAGAAAATAACTGTATAATTTAAGTTAGAAAATTGTTAACTGAATAATGTGGTGGTGGTGGTTTTTGTGTGTTTGTGTTTTTTGACTGAGTCTTCTAGACCTTGTAGAAAAAGATGAAATATAAATTAATCCGGAAATCAAACAGGCTATATGTATGTTGACAGGTACAAAATTATTATAATAGTTATGTTTTCACTGGTACAGTTAGATAAACGTCTTTCTGCTGTATATCAATTTTACGTTACAGCAGTTGACACCTCATTGTTTCCAGCACTGCATAAGCAATACAATTGTTTAAAGGCTCTGGATGATAATGAATGTGGGCCATAACTCTTCGAGTTCTGAACTTTAGTAACTTCTGCTATTCAAGGACTGTTAAAAAAGACTGTAAGTTGATCTCTTTCTGTATCATGTGGTATAGGAGGCTAAACAACTGTCAGGTGACAAGGTGAAGGAGATGGCTAAAGAAATTCAACAGGAAAAAGAGCTCTCTTATCTGTCAGAGGAGCAGTTGGCTGACCAAACATTGATTACTTCTAGAGATGAGACAGAAATAATTGAAGAATTGGAACCAGAAGGTAGAAGTCATTGTTATTAATAAGTAGCTGTATTTTCTGAAAAAATCTGTCTCTTTCCATTTTCATAAGCATTTCTCACTAGTAGTGGAAGCTGCCTCATTATGAGAAAGTTCATGACAGAAATCATATTCTGGTGTGCTTTACAGCTGAAGCTGGGTGGTGGATAACATGTGTTTTCTTCCCAAATGGAAACCATAATGTAATTGATTGCAAAAATCTGATATATGACTTAGATTCATAAAATATTAAAGAAAATCTGGCTTCTATTTTAAATGTCTTTATATTCTCCCTTAGAACTATGCTGTTCCAAAGACTATTTAAGTGAATATGCTCCTTTTGTCTGCAGATAATAGCCAGTGCTGATACCAGAAATCCTTTCAGACAGTGAGAGGGCTAGTATGCCATATCACATCTGTGTCACAAAGTTGTTAGATTTACTTAAAGATTATAAACGCCGGATCATCCTGTTCCACCTCTGAGCTTAAACTGTTTATTAAGCCAATAACCAAGTCCATGATACCAAGTTTAAAATAAAAGCAGAAGCAGAATGCTAAAATTTTATGTTCAGTTGTATGCAGCTTTTGCATAAGAATTCATTAGAAAGATTGGAAAAACTTGTTGAATGTTGATGTTGAATACCAGTTGTCTCCATAATTTACTTCATGGAAAAAAATGCTCTAGAATGTTTCAGAAAATAATGTATGCACTGCTTACAGAACTACTTTTTACTAAAAAAAAATAGGTGCATTCTTCTTTTACGTATGCATGGTGTTAAAGGAAGTCAGAGGAAGTCCACAAATTCGGGTCATATTCTTAAAAAAAGCTAACAGTTACGCATTACAGGACTTACTCCCTTCGCCAGCTTGCATCTGGAAAACATTACTATTTTTTTAACAAGCCAGAAAAATAACAGATTAGGTGACTCTAGAGGTCATTGACTCAAAGTGCTAATCTTTTTCAAGGAAGAGAAGATTTACCTGGCGCTTATTCTTTTTATATTAGAAAAGGAAGTTTATGCTAGCAGATTTCTTATTAAGTCTTAGCTGGTCTAAAATATAGTGGGTGTTACCTGCATTGATTTTTTTTCCCCCTTTTTTGTTTTTTTAGATCAAGAAGATCATCAAGAGGATGATGCTGTTGAATCAATAAAAACTGACAGTGATGACTGTATTATTTCAAGTCCAGTATCCATAAATATTAAACAGCTGAGTCAGAGTGTACATAGCAATTATTTGGTAAGACTAAGAAAAATATTTTAAGCCAAATGTCCCCTAAGAGTAGCTTTGCTATATCTAACATCAGTTTTCAATGAAGCTGTATGTGTACAGCATCAAATCTCTTGACTTATTCTTAAAACCAGCAATTCAGGACTTGAAGTCACATATACAAAATAGCACACCATAATATAAATTTGGAAAATTTACTTTGAACAGTAATATCCTCAATAGGATAGTTCTCAAAAATTTTAATAAAATGTAGTATTTCACACTTTTAGATCTAACATTGACTGAACAATCTTAACCATAAAACTAGTACTTAAAATTAACTGGTTTTAGTGTTTTGCAATGCGATATCCTAGAGGTAGTGTTTTTTTTTGAAGTGCTCTTTTCAAGACTATGTGATATCTTTCAAAGCAACTAGCAACAAAAAACAGGTATGAGAAATATTGCTCCTTTTTTTTTAAGCTGTAGAAAGTACATCTTAAAGAAGCCGCATTTCTTCAGCTACACTAGGTGTGTAGAAATGCTGTCACTTATATGTTCTTCAGAAAGATACAGAAGGTACTTTTAAAGATTGCATTATTTATATGTAAAATGTTAAAAAAATTCGCCTGTAATTTTGAGAACAAAAACAAATATTACTAATCACTATTAAGTCAAACTACAATACAGTTGCTCTATACCTTTCTAGTTATCCTGTAGTTTATTTTCTCAGAATGATTTAAGAACAATTCTGAGAGGATTTTGTATGTAGATTCATTTCAGGTTCATCAGTTATCCCTCCATAGATCTGTTCCTCTGTAACAATGTGCATGTTCGTGAATGGTAGATAAAACAGTAAAAGCTGTATACTATTAAGGCAATGTTTGATAAAAGTTGGACTTTAAAAATATGTATTACTTTGCTTGAATTCTTGGGTTAATTATAGAATACAACATGTCAAATGTCAAAATTGCTATTGAATTTTTTTTTATTATTATTTGTTTAAGATCAAAAATCACTGCCTTTTATCTTTTGAGATAATTATTATGCTGGTAATCAAATACTTTAAATAAGTTTTATGATTTTTAGAGATCATTGTGCTAAGAATTCTATAAATCTGAGTTGTATGCTAAACTGTTTAAGTAATTTAAGATCATACTGGGGTTTTTTGCATGTTGCAAATTAGAGAGTTCATGGTTATTTCGTAGATATATTGATAGGATATATCTAACAGATTTTCCAGTATCAAGCCATACCAGTTGCTTCTTTATTTTTTTTCTTATTGTCTGTGATGTATGATTGATCATAGAATACTTCATTTTGTTTCATTTCATTTATAAATTTGAATATGAAAAGTGTATTCAAGTCTAAGACCATCACTTTAATGACATTTGGTAGCCATTTGATTTACTAGGTTTTAGGAAAAAAAGTTTGCTGAAGCTATGTACCTGTATTAGTAGAGACAGAATGGTGTGGAATTTTTTCTGTCATCCTAGTAAAATTTCCATGAAACTGCTAATAGTGAAAGAATCTTACTGAAATACTGATCCAGATTTGGATTTTTAGTTAAAGTGTCATAGGATACATAATAAAAGGAAAAGTCTTTTGAAAGGAGGGGGTAAAATTGCATTATCAAGTGCTGAAAGGACTTGATAGCAATAGGAATTGTTCTATATGGTGGATATTTTTACCATAGGATATGCATGCTTTTCATTTTGATTAATTTTATAATTTGCTCTGCAAAACGTAAGCTATCTCCATACTAAATAAGAGCGTTGACTTGAAGTTCTGACTGACTATAGAAAGCTAATCTTTTGAATGTGATTTAGTACTTCAAGTGATTTAAGTTTAGATACAAAAATTGTCAAAATATTTCCATATAGAAGAAATATTTTTAATAAAGTTGCGAAAATAAGTAAAATATTGAAAAGAAAGAATTAAAATAAAAATTGACATTTCTGTATCTAGTGTGTTCTGTTTTCTCTTTGAGGAATGTCATTGAATGCTCATCTACATATTCCAGTTTTGAAACCATAGTGGCTTTTCTTTCTTCTTTCTTCCCAGAGTAACTTTGGGAAATATTTGTGACTCTGTCTCTTGAGTCTGACATGCCCATTTAAATAAAACTTAGTAAAATTTATCTGTACACAAGTACTCCAGACTTTGCAGAACAGTATGAAACAATTTCATATAAGGAACAGAAAAATGTAATTTCAGTTAATAAAAAAAGGCTCTGGTGAAGAACAATTGGGATATTACTTTTATTATTACATGTTAAAATTAACTTTTCAAGGTGTGTTCGATTTAACTAGAAAGTTCACTATAACAAGTTGAAGTCTTTACAAATACATTATTACTTTACATGCCTAACAGTTTTATGATTTGATGGATTTTTATTGAACTGTTTGTAGTATAGTCTGCAGTAGGTACTAACAATTCTCTTTTATTTGGAAAACTTCGGTGTCTTGTATTACTGATAGTATTATAAGCGGTTACAGGATCACTTTGCTGTGAAGGTAAAAACGACGACAACTGAAATCTGTGATTCAGATAGCATTTTTACATAAAGATAACCAGCAGACTATGACTACTGCAAAAATATTTTAAACACTGAATGGAAATCAGTATCTCTTGCAACAACAGTCTTAGCTACAAACCCTGGAGCTACAGATTCTCATTTTGTAAATGTCAGTCAATCAGTATCAATCCTATAAAAAAGCTGATGATTTACATGTATGTATGTATGTATGTTTGTTTTGTGTTAACACTTAAAGAAACAAAAATTAATTTGTATTATTTTTATGTTTTGTTTCTAAATAGAAAGTTGAAAAAATCTGGATTAAAATTACATCACTCAGTCTTATTGAGGCACGAATTACCTCAGATGAAACAATCCAGCAGCTGTTTGTAGAATGCAGATTAAACAATTTCCTTGCAGAGGAGACCCCACTGTCACTTCCAAAACCAACAGGTGGTCAGAGGATTCACTACAACTATAGCACTGGTAAGTCTGATGTATTCCTGAGCAGACTTGGTTCTTCTTTTAAATAACATAACACCACTACTTGGAAATACTCAGTGTTCCTTTAATGACAGCTTTTTAATAGGGGAACTGATTCATCCATGTTTAATACTAATACATTGCAAATTACTTCATAATACATAATATTTAAATTTACACTACTAGCATATGTAGAACTATTGTAATAATTTATAATTATCTTGTTAATTATTTTGCCACCTATTTCATTGTATTTCAATTATTCATTAACTTTTTCTTCCTGATAAAGTTTTATTTCATTTAAGATTCTGCCTGAATGCTTCAGTCTTTTGACTTTTAGCTGAAAGTATTCTGGAGTGGGTGAATCAGTTTGCTATTTGTGACAAACCATTAATACAGACATTCAAATTAAGGATTCTTTTAAAAATAATTTTGTAAAAGTGGCTTTGCAGAAATGGTGTTTTAGTCAGGTCTCTAAAATTGCTACCATCTACAAAACTGATTTTAGAATGCAGCTTGCCAAAGAATTCACTCATTTAGATCCTACTCTTATTCATAAACTATTGGATTGCTCTGTGTGTAGCTGAAGACTGAAATGAATCAGAAATGTCACATCAACCGCTGCTATGCTGCCATTGCCCAGTTGAGAGGGAATATAGATGACAGATTTTCTCCAGTCCATTGATCTGGAGATTTCTTGTATTGAAATACTGTGGCAGGAGAGGAGGATTAAATTACTGAGGCTGTCAAAAAGGATAAGCACTTTGCCATACATTCCCATTATCTCTAGCTTCCTTAGTGGAAGAAAATACAGTAAGTCACTTCAAATACAAAGCAATAAAGACCACTGGCTTTTAAAATCATGAGTGCTATTGCCATTAACAGAAAGTGACAGCTATGTGGCATGCTTAGATGCTGCTTGTATCTTTTTTGGCAGTATTCATATAAAGCTGCCAGTGACACACCATTAGATCACATGATTCTAACATTTGATTCTAACATTGTTTTTCCTTAGAAAAGAAGAGGAAATAAATGCTTATTTGTCTTTGTTCATTTCTTCATGCTCTTTCTTCTAATAAGTGAAAAACAATTGATAACCAATTACATTAATTTATTTGCTTTGCAGTGATAAATGTGAATAAGGAAGATAATCATGCAGAAAGAGAGTATCTTAAATCAATTCTTCTAAAGCCAGATCTACCTGCCAACAGGTACAGATTAATGCTGAAAACCTCTAATATAGGTATTTGCAAATAATGCTTATGGTTTGCGTTTTTGCTTTTACTAACAAGGTAACCCTAAGTAGTTAATACATAACTAACAAGGAGAAAAAGAATTGTTTCAGCTAGGAATGATGCCTGCATTCTAATGTGGCAGCTGGTCTAATTTCTTCTCCGAATAGGTGCATAAGGAATGGACTATTGCAACCTCATTTAATATTTGTTTGTTTGTTTGTTTAGTGCTGTGATTTAATTGGGGGGGTTGTTTTTGTTGTTGATAGGTTTTTTTAACAACTTTGTTTTACAAAAGAGAGATTCTAGACCCTATCATCAGTAGTCTCAGTAATGAATTTGAAAAGCACAGATCTATGCGATGGTAGAATAGTACATTTGTTGCTTTCTGAATTCAGAATACTAAAAGGAGTCTTAAGAACTGCAGAAAGTGTTCCTTGGCCCCAGAATTTAAAAAAAAAAAAAAAAGTGTGTGTATATATATGGATGTAGCAGACATCTATTATATGAATACACATGAGAAAGATTATAAATCAGACTTGCTCAATTTCATAGTAATAAATTTGTTCTTATTAAATTTTTTGCATTGAGATAGCATGTGCATTAGTTGGAGAGAATCAATTACATACTTTGATTCTGTTTCTTCTTGAATGTCAATCTTCATTAAAATGGAACAACTATTAATTTAAAGATCCATTTAATTTACAGAAGAGTAGGATACCTGCTTATTGCATTTGAAGTGTCAGAGTAATTTGTAAATCTTATTCACAAATCACTGATGCAGTCCAAGTAAGAGAGAGTGATCTCTCTTCATTCCATTTCCCTTATTTTGCCATCTGTATTAGGAAGGTTGCTAAACATATTCTACTAAAGCATGTTCTACTAAGATTTAACAGTAATGAGGATAAAATGCTCCTGGTTTTTTTTTTTTCCCTGACAGATAATTTAGTTGCTAAAGAAATTTCCCTGTCCGACCATCCAGGACCACTCTGGCAGTCACACCTCCCCACCTGTGCTGGGACTGAGGTCCCTTTGCAGCTACTACCCCCACACTGTCCCAGTCAGACCAGTTCCCCTCACCAGCTCCAGCCCAAGTTTCAAATCGCTTAGCCTGAGAGGTCCTGATCCTTAAAATAATTTAATTTTGATCCAGTAATTAAATCAGACAATAACAGTTCAAGTTGGAGCCTCAGAGGAGGGACCCTGAACAAAGGAACCTCTGGGCTTTTGTACCTCCACGGGACAGTCTGGGGGTCCTCATCTCCTGCCATGTCCCCGAATGTCCCTCACCTGGCTGTACCCAAAGTCTGGGGGTTATTGGCTCCTGCTGTGTCTGAGTGTCCCTCCCTGCCTGGGCCACGGGTCCCTGGGCCCTTTGTTGTGCTCAAGGATGGCAGTTCACAGCCTCTTGCCTTGGGCTGGGTTCCTCCAGTGCTCAACCTGCAGCTGCTTCTGAGCCACCTGCACTGGATGGATTCCTCAACACAGTGAAAGAAAATAGCTGGTCTGTGTGCTGCAATTTCTCCTGTAAATACTTAGATATCTCTACTAAGTATTTTACAAACCTGAGGTAAAAATAAGGTAAAATAACAGCAGTGAGCTTCTTCTCGGAACAAGCATTCATCTCTTCTGTGTGCCATCATGTCACTACTGTCCCCTGTGTTACTAAGTAGGTTGTTTCCTGCAGTTATCAGACTGTCTGGTTTGGCTTGTGCTGAAATTTCAGTTCTGTATTGAATAAATAGGAAGGCAGAAGTTCATCAGTGGTCTAGTTTCCCATTTTATCATAGCAAGAGGACCACCAAGAAACAAAATTTGTGGAAAGATTCTGCCCATACACCAAATCTTTCCACCTCTATCCATTTTAAACTTGTAAAATAGTGTGGTTTTTCCTTCTTTATGGATTGTAATTTGATTTTTGACCCTTTTTGAAGGCAAAATACCTTTTTTTGTGTGTGTGTCTGTTTAGCCTAAAATTTACAGTGGTCAGTGATCCCCCAGAAGATGAACAGGATCTTGAATGTGAGGATATTGGGTTTGCTTATGTCAGTTTAAAAGAGATATTCCAGAAGCAAAGAGATATAATTGAGCAGGATATTGATGGTAAGTTTTAAAGATCACTTTCTTGTAAACTTCTGTAGCCTAAAATTTGTTGAATTTCTACTTTGCTTTGCAGGCTTTACTGTGCAAGTATTTGACATTGTTTCAATAAGAAATTCTTTAATAGTAACTAGTAACTTCCACATTTGTTTGCAAAAAGTCTGCAAAAACTATCTATTATTGTTATTCCTTAAAGTCTGTTCTTAAAAAACCCCTAACCAAACAGCATTCTCACCTCATAGTAATTAGTTTATAAAACCTAAGAACTTTCAAACCATATCCACTACTGTAATTCTCTCTTTTCTACGACATACTTCTTTGTGGTAGGACAGTAAATAAGTATTTTGTATAAAAATTTGCTTTATATTAAAATTTGTATCAGCAATTTGGTATTACTAATGTCTGTATTTTATTTGAAATTACATTATAACCCGTAGAGTACCTTCAAGTCTGTTTCCTCCATATGAAACACAATCTCTGAGTTGGATATTGGATTAAGGAAAAATAATAAACCTAGACACAGGGAAATTCATAGGAAACTACAGTATGAAGATAAAGTCATTCTTAAGTTAGATACCATAAACTTCCTTTATTCTTTTTGAGGATTACAACCCTATATCATTTTCATATTTTGTTCCTTTCATTGCTGATTTGTCAAAGTGGTTTATGTGAAATTTGAAGCAATTAAATGAATGGCTAAGCAAGAAGATAGATGAAAAATATTATAGTCAAAACATCTAACAGTATGTCTCAGAGATAATAGGACAGTATAAAAAGTGAGAAAATAGAATTAATGTTGTCTTCTGATATAATTAATTACAATTATCCTGCTCTTCTTTTAAGTAAAAACTATACAGTTCCCTGATGCCTGCTCTTGAAGCTGACAGTTCACTGAGTGATCTGTCGAGGCTGATTTGGATCCCTCCATCATACACAGTGTAGAAAACACATTAATTGGTGTATTTTTACTTAAAACTATTCCTATGTATGTAGATATGTCTTTAATAGAATTTGGAACATCTTTATTTACATATTGTGAAAAATAATTATTTTATATAGACAATTATTATATCGATACTTTCCTTTTTAAAATAATTTTCCAACACTAATACTTTTATTGATTTACATTCTATTTCTAAGAGTGGTTAATTTCCAGTAGGCTGAGGATCTGAACTGGAAGACTGTTTATTTATTTATTTATTTCTCCCCTTTTTTTAGCATATGCTCGGTGCTCTTTAATCTGCCAAACACTAAGGAAAAATTATCAAAACAAAAGGGAAATCTTAAGTTAAATAGCTAATGCTGTTTTCTGATGTTTCCTTTCTAGTTTTCGATTCACAAGATGCCAGTGCAGTAATTGGAAAGCTCACAGTGACAGTGGAGGCCCTCCATGCACTGCGTTCAGTCCATGAGGAATGCAAATATGACTAGGAGGCAGGAAAGGGACATTTGCCTATAGAAGTTCTTGCTCCCAGTGTAAAGATATACTTAATGGTTCATCAAAAATGAGATCTTTGTCATTCTTACAGTATATTTAATGTAAAATGTATATGAAAAAGGTGCTTGATGCGCAGGTGTAAAGTTTTGTACACTTTTCAGTCTGTTTTCTTATTTTTAAGGTCCTTGCTGAATCATACTTCAAGCTCTCAACACTTGATAGTATCAGTCTAACTTAGTTCTAACAAAGTTAGTTTCAAACGAAAGCTGCTTGTAAATTATCAGATACCAGTCAAGGGTATTTTGTCTAAGGAAATAAGTGATGGTGAACCTTCAAACAGAAATTCTTGTAGATTCTTACTAAGAGTAGTTGTATCACAATACTCTGTCAGAATACAATCATTCATGTTAGAAGTGACCTCAGGTAGTTTTTAGTCCAGTCACTGTTAGGCCATGTTGCTCAGGGCTGTATCCAGCCTGGTCTGAAAACCTCCAAGGCTGGGGACTGTTTAACTTCTCTGTACAACCTGTTCCAATGCCTGACTGTTCTCATAGTGAAAAAAGGAGATGCCTTCCTACACATTACTTCAATCCAAATTGAAGCCAAAGCTAGATCTAAGCACGTGGAGGAGCTTTTGCACTTAATGCACCATCTAATAATTTAATTTCCTTTTTTTTTTAATTCTAGGGATGGAATGTTTGTCATTTGTTTCAGCCATTTAACATTTTGCATGGAAATAAAAATAACAAAGCATTTTAGTGATGATTTTCATGCTTTGCAGTATGCCATCAAATTTTCATCCAGTTTAGTGAAGCAGTTGACAAAAAATAGCAGTTATTGTTAACAATGTGATTTGCTCAGGTAATGTTTCTGTAGATTTCAGTGGTAAACAATTTGTTATGCTTTATTCCTGGGTTTGGGGTTTTTTTATATTAGGCTTAGATTATTTTAAGAGTAAGGATAGCTGCAACAGTGCAAGACAGGTCGTGCACACAATCTAGCAATTATTTGTCTCACATTTTTGTGGATTTGGAAAATAATCTATTTTCTATTTAGACAAACTGTCATTCTTGCTAAATGCAGAGTTATTTCTGTATCTATTAAAGTCACAAGAACTGAACCATGCTTGAAAAAATCTTGCAAAAATGTGGTCCTTCTACTACTACTACTACAAAAAATCAATAAACTCTTTTGCTTGTTATAAACCAGTGGTTATTCTGATTACCTACTCATAAATACAAATAGCTACACAAGCTGATCGCCTTTGACTTCAGTGGTAATGAATAGCCAAACTTCACCTTAACATGAGGAAGAACTTCTGTACTTTGAGGGTGGCAGAGCACTGGGACAGCTTCCCAGGGAGGTTGTGGAGTCTCCCTCTCTGGAGACATTCCTGTGTTGCCTCCACGTGACCCTGTCTTGATAGGGTGATTGGACTAGATGATCTCCAGCGGTCCTTTCCAACCACCAGCTAACTATTCTGTGAATATATTTCAAATCAATGCCTTTTATTGAGGATAAGTAAAGGTATGAGGTTGATGTGTAGCTGGGCCTGTGGAACTTGCGACTACATAAAGGGCCATTGCAAGTACAGTGGAGCCAGCCAGACTGCTTTCAAGTTGTGGCAGCCAGTGTAGACGGGGCTCAAAAGCCAGACCTTGCAAATTCAGTGGGCTCTGGTTGGGTTTGGGGAAGAACTTGATCCCCAGGGGGCTGGTGTGCTGGGAGAGGATGGGAAGGGGGACAGTGTGGCGGATGCAGGTCTGGCTGGACTCAATAACCCTTCCGACTCAGGATATTCTTTGTTTCTGTGCATAACACATTTCAAAAATACTATGAATCTTGAACATTCCTTCTTTAATAAGGTTGAAAGATAAAAGATTAAAGTATATATAATAATAAAAAATATTTATCCAGTATTAATGTGTCCTATTCTTGGCTTTGCATTTTTTTCAGTTTTGGCCACGCTGTCCTTGTCTCCTTTTATCTTCAGTACTAGTGTCATTGTCACAACTTTGCCCTTTTCTCTTCCTTTCAGAGGGTCTTCCATCCCGCTCGGTGCACTTCACAGTCACTTGGATGTGGCCAATTCAGGAGAACTCTGTGCAGTCTTAAATTCTGCAGTTTGATTCTGATAGGGAGAAAAGGATAAATCTGAAGGCATTGGTGGAGTCATCTCCTAATAAGGAAATTGTTAACCCATTGGACTCTGTACTGTGTACTGGTATGCTAAAACATGGTGCATTTAGAGAAATAGAAACTTCAGTTCTTAACACTGTGAAGAGGAAGTTTTAAAGAACTTAATTTTGCATGCTTTATGACTTAATTAAAAGACTGACAAACTATAAAATAACACAAAATGTTTGAGAATAAAGCTGTTTTATTACAACAACTTGTATAGTTCCGAAAAGTAGACAAATTTTTCATGGCAAAGTTAGAATAGAGACATAATCTGATTTAAGATTAAGTTGCCAGCTAGTCCTCACATGAGATAAACAAACGTGGTATTCCTTTCCTTTCCTCATCTTGATTTGATAAATATTTGTAACTGCAGTGCCTATTGGTAATGTAAAGGCATGCAAATCTGCAAGTTCCTCAAACTTGGTTTAACCAATTTTAAAGTCAATGAGGAACAAAGCATTTCAACAAGGAGCTTGAAACACTCCCAAGTGAGCAACCTGCCTGGCAATCTGCCAAGGCAAGGTGAGGTAGATTTGTGAAGGCATACCGGTGATGAGATTGCTTTCTGTTGAAGCTTCAACAAACTATCATGTGAGACACACTGAAATACCATCCTCTCTGGCAAGCAGAAAAGGGGATGAAGTTGGTTGTGTGTGCTGATCTGCCGAGTCTGGTCTCACAGTGTATATCGCCTTGTTACTGAGGAGTAGGTTCATCAGGGAGCACAGAGGGGAAAACAGTGCACTTGAGCCTTCCATGAGGAGTAGAGGAGATGGGAAGGTTGGTACAAGCACCAGCTCTTCTCAGGGCACAGCCTGGGAAGATGGGAGGGCAGGCCCCCACCCCATCCATGCAATAGGGAACAGATTCTCTCCGTTTGCCTGCTTAGATTGCAGCCAACAAGGGTAATTGATCCAGACTGCCCCCCTTCTGTAGTTCCAAGGGCTGGCAGGCCCCAGTGAGACTGGGTGAGCAGGACTGTACACAGTTGGTACCTCACATTAAAGGCTGGCTTTCTTCAGTCCTACCAGTCCACAGACTCATCAGAGTCAGAAGCTTCATGATGTGTTTGGGGAGTAGGTTTGATGCACAGGTTTGCACCTGAAGAGGCCAGTTTCTTTGCTTTGCGGAATATCTCAGAGGAGATAAGGGCGAGAATGGTCCAGTGCACCAGAGTCTTGTAGAGGGGGAGTGAAGTGTGAGCTCTTGTCATCGACTGCTGTGAAAGTAAATCATGAAGGAGAGACCTACACAGACATGTGAAGGTTCAGGCCAGAAACCCTCAAATTGTTGTTTCCCAAACTTGGGCAGTGGTGATTGAGTTTTAGGTTTTGTTTTAGCACATTTCAAACTTCTGCTGGGCATTTCTGAATTGAGAAGAAGAACTAAGAGGTTTCCCCAAAGGAATTAGCTGTATGTGAAGAAGATGTTGCCTGTGTGGTTGTAGTCCAGTGAGGTCAACTTGTCCCACCATTTGGAACACAGTGCACAAGAGAGCTTCGTAGACTTTAGCATTTTTAGCTTCCTTATGCTATATACCTTTCAGATATTCTTGCCAGAAGAAAATAGTGTGGTTTGGTAGATCCTGTTATTAGAGGACCCCGATGTGTCCTAACACTGTCCTTATAGCACATTTTGAGACATGAAGTAAGCACTGTTTTTTGCAGAAATGCAAAATGCATTCAGCTTCCTAAAAATATTCCCAAAATTTTAACTTTTAACACAAACTCACCACCTCTTGAAAGTCAGGGTAATCACGACATAAACTGTTGTTCACTGGCAAAGGAGTAACAGGAAATGGAGGATTTCCAGAAGGCTCTTGATGCCTAAAGGAAAAAAAGCAATTGTACAAAGGCTGGATGTCCATCATATACGGCTTATCAGAGTGCTGAGACTTAACTCTTGGGCTGTAATGGGTATATCCAAGAGGACAACTGAGATACTAACAATAGGACTTACATGAAAAAAAACCCAAAGGAAATATACCCAAAGGTTTAATTAATGACCAATCCTCATATGCACACACACAAAAGGGCACTAGATTTCACCATGGGAGTTCAGCTTAAATACTGAATCTGGGGTGTTCAGCCTTACATTATAACCGGTTTATAACTGTGCATTCATATGTACATGACAGCTGCTTGTGCTTATACACACAAAAAATGCAGGTGTAAACTCGGTGAGGGTTAAAAAAAGACTCTCTCTGTTGTCAGATTTTCTTCCCCAATGACTGAAAACATTGTTAGTGCAAAACCCAGGGTTCAGGATGTTCTCATGGTCCTGAATACTGCAGAAACAAATAAAGAATGGAAAATTGAAGCTAACTAAACATCTGGCAAGCTAAACAACAAAACATTAAAATTACTGCAGCCTGTTGCAAGCCCGTGGTAAGGATGCAATGACACACTGTTTTAATGAAAAACCTCTGAATTGCTCTACCATATCAATACACTTTCTTAAAAAGATTTTTTTAAATTGTAATCATAAGGTTCATTCACAGATGATCTTTGTTACCTGTCTGCAGGAGAATCTAAGTCAATATGGTTTTCAAAACCATGTGTACAGCTGTCTAGTTCTGGTGAGTGAGAAGTCCCTGTAAATAAGACAAGAGTACAAGAGTGTAATGACTATTCAGTTACGTCAATTCAATTACCAAGTTAAAAACCACAGAAAGAGTTTTGTGTCGTCTGAAGTGTGCTAGTAGATCTAAGGTAGCATACAAAGGTATGGTGTCATTTTTTGGCAGATAATCAATAGCATCATCTTACAGCTTGAAAACGTTCATTTCTCATTTATTCACTTACAGAAGCACAAATCAGAACTGTTGAAGTAATCAAGAACAGCATCATTGTCATCCAGTTACAGACACAGGAGATGCTTCTGATTTTAGGAACCTCAGATATTCTGCTTAAACCCAGCAACTGCTCCGTAGAGCCTTTGAAGGAAGCAGTGGAACAGCAGGAACATGCATCCTTAATGTCTCGGTTGCAAACGCTGCCTGATCGTTGGCTTGCTCGAAGGTTTAGTTCCATATACATAAAATGAAGAATATGAGTTTGAATTCAATATATTCTTTGAACTACAATCCCTTCCCTTTAAAACAACAGATCTGATAATTCTGAGGCTTTAGTCTAAAAATTATTCAAGAGCTCAATAGTGGCTGGCCTTACTAAATCAACTTTTCCTGTCAGACTGCAAGGTAAAGTTACACCCTAACTTTCCTAAATGTAATCTGGCATGAAAACCTGGATTGCTGTTTTCCATACAGCAGTGTCTGACACAGCTTGCAAGTCATGCTGTTCTGAACCAATCTATCGTATTCTCTTAGCAAACAAAAAAATACAAGGACTGAATCCTTTCCTCTGCAAAAGCCACAGGAAGCCTTTGTTTTTTAACAAAAAACCAAAAAAACCCAACAAAAAAAAAGGAATTTTTCCAACTACAAATTGTTATCTTGTAAAAGACTGTAGGATTCGAAACTGTTCTTAAAAATGTTTAAAAATTTACACTTAAACTTCACCATTGTTACTACGAAACACACCTTTCCAATACTGCACAGTAATTGGTTTTCCATACAAATGGATTCCATCCAGCAGAGCTTTTGCATAAGGCACTGATACTTGGTGTTTAAAGCAGACATATCCAAAAGACTTAGGTTTTCCTTCTTTGTCCTCACAAATCGTCACTTTGGTTAATGGTCCAGCCTAAAAGAAATTTCTATTATTTAGCAAAGACTGACATTTGTGTTTTGAATATTTCATAATGATTTCTCTTTTGCCATAGTCAGAAAACGTAAGTTTCTTACTTTGAAAATGTCTCTCCGCATTCTCAAAGCTCAAATTCTGAGCTTTCTACAAACAAAATTCAGCTCCACAAATGTTAAAAGGAAACCAAACATCAGTTTATGTTTAGTCTTTCATAATCAAAATTTTTATTATTTTTAGAATACCATACCATAATGATTAACTTCCCAAAGGGGAAGACTAATTTACTGACTCCATAGCAAAAGTTACCTTCCAGTTCATAAATAAAAATATTAATAGCTTTGAAGTGGCAGTAGATACTTGCTCATCATTTGATGGTGGGGAAGAGCTAGAGGTCAGGGTGCATGTTTAGGACTAGAGGTCAGGGGTGCATGTTTAGGACTATGCCATAGCAAGAATATTGAACTGGATACTTTCCAAGACAGGGCAAGGGTACAATGAGAAGCACAGGCTGTTGCAGCAAAAGGAAAACCTGAGTGAAAATAAGATAAAATGAGGGAAAAAGACAAGTTACTGGGATGACCTAAAGACCCAGATAAAAGCTGGCAGTTGGATGACTGCTGCAGATTATGCAGAAGAATAATGCAAAACTGTGTTCTAAGAGCATCTTTATCACTTTTGCATTTTCTACTTTATTACTCATGTTCTCTAGGAAGATAAACTTTCTTAAGCTCACATTTACAGTTACACAGCAGACTGCTATTTAGTCTTGAAAACAGGTCGGAATTAAGCTCAGGCTTGAAACAGCTCCAACTACTTTGTGTTTCTACACTGTGACTGAAGGGTCAGGGTTTGAAGGGACCTCTGGAGAGCATATTGTCCAGCTCTCCTAACTGAACATCCCATTGGTGGAATTTTTCTTCTCGAGCATTAGAACAGCAATTCTATATATAAGGGTACCTGTCCGCTACCTGCAGGAAGAGCTCGTAAAGGATCTCCTCCCTGACCCGGCTCTCCAAGTTGCCCACGAGCAGAGTCTGCTCCGCCGCCTCGGACCACCCCGGCGACGACATAGAGCCTGAGGGAGTACCGGGAATGCGAGAAGAGCGTCCCAGCTGCTGGGGAGCTGCGCTCCGGGGCACGTTGTGAGGGGCCAGGCCCGCCTCCTGGCAACACTGGAACGTGGGCGGGCGGGCGTGGCGTCTGTTTGTTCACCACCCACAACATCTGTTTGTGACACCGTACTTAATCGTTCGGTGTGTAGTAATGATGGTAAATACAAACATTAAGGTTTTTTCTTCTATTTTTGCCACTGAATCTTAAGTCCTGGCAGGACTGACTAGTGCAAAACAAACCGACCAACCCTGAAAAACAGCCCACCTCCCCAAACTTGTACTCACTTGTGTGCTCACACGATCCACTTCTGCCATTAACGTTGCAATGAGTCCTTACTGTAGAAGAGGCTGCAAACGGAGGAAGTGCTCAACTCAGGAGCACAGACAGAGGGTTTTATCAGATGGAACTCCATGCCAGCCATGCAGAAAACCTGTTTCTGCACTATATTACAGTGTTGGCTTGAACAGCAGAAGTGATTTTATATCATGGAGCATCGAAACAATGGACTGACCTAATCTCTGCAATAAACTGCTGGAATTTTCCAGTCACAGCTGGGCAAATGAACAGAGACTTTTGCTCCCGATGAGCTTCCAACAGCAGCAGGTCACAAGCAGAAAGCCGGGAAAAAGAGTGTACCCAAAGCCCGCCTGCGGGAGCAGCCCCTGTGCAGGGGAGCACTGAGCTCCCAGCACAATGAGAATTCCTGATCCAAGCTTTTTCCTGTAGAAACACCAGATCAATCGCTAACACTACCAGTCACACACTTGCTGTTGTGAACATCAGACAGTGTTCCTAAGCATTTTAAGCTCTCCATAGTGATGGCACACTGAGCCCCTCCCAAACAATTTGGCATGAAACAACGGGTGTTTCCCAGCTCCCATTAATTTGCAAACACTGCCGAACGGCATCAGCTGAGACAAAAGGAGGTCCACCTGCACCTCTGCATCCCCCTGTTGGACAGGACTGGGGCTGGGCTGAGAACTGCTCTGACTACAGAGCCAGCAGGAAGTCTCCAGCACAAAGGAACATGGGCAGCAGGATAAGCAACCCTCCAGGAGCTGCTTCTGGCAGACTGGGCTTGAGTTGTGCCAGGGTGAAAAATTAGAGCAATGATTTCTGGAACGAGCTGCATTGCCGAGTGCTCCCCGAGCCCAAGAGCTTGTCAGACAGAATATTTCACCTCTGTGGATCAAAGTAAAAAAGTTTTGTATCACCAGTAGCCCCAGGGAATAAATGAGAATTGAGCACATGAAATGCACAGCATGAACTCAATACCTGGGTATGTGTGTTGGAGATAAATGCAATTATTGATACTTAAAATAACCAAAACCTGACAGAAGAGTGAGGCTGTTAATTTCTATGAGTTTGCACCATAGGAAAGAGTTTGAACCTTTTAACTTTACCAGCATTCCTGAAGTGGGCAACTTTGCATGGAATCAGTTACACTGCTATTCAAGCATAACTTTATTCCCCTGCAGAAAAGGGTGGGAAAAAAGCACTACAAAGCACTTCACAATACTGTGATTATTTTCACACAGACCACTATTATTGCAATAATATCCATAAACAAGTATGAAATTTCCCTCAGAAGAAAACGAATTACCAGTAAAACCTTAATGCAAGAGTCTTTGTTATCTTCAGATGACTTTGGAATGGGTAATATTTCTGTATTCTGCATCTCAAGGCACAACAGACATTTTCAAACGAAGGCTCAGACCAACAAACCCTAATCTCTGCCAGCAGACAAGTTCCTTAGAGCATTCCCTCATCGGGGAATACAGACAGTGAGCGTATTTCAACTCATGTCTCAGGTCCATTCCTTAGCAGTCACTACGGAAATTAACTTCAAATTAATCTGCAACCATTGTAAAATCACTTCTACACAAACCCATCTGTCTCTACTGAGAAAGGGGTGATCAACAGCTAACTCATGTAAGCACAATTAACTATTAAGAGACAGCAAATGTGAATTCTGACAGCAAATGTTAATTGCAAAACCTAAGAAGCTGGATTCGCCCTAATCTCGTCAAGATAGAGGGGACAAGGATAATCTCAGAAACCGCTGAGTCACCTACAAAAGATCACACATGCTCCAGAAAGAAAGGTGAGAAGTGCATTGTGAGGTAGACTACTAGCCTTCATCATCCCTGTTACTAGGAGACAAATGGCTAGGTGCTCAGAGCTATGAAGTCTTTTGTAAGAGACAAAGACTATGGCTGGGTGTGGTGAGGAGGAGGCTCTGTGGCCAGAGCTACACCTCGTTCGGCCCCACACTGGTTCGTCGCACACCGGGAGGAAAGGGACTGTT
>VZRO01001316.1:0-16194 GCA_013397915.1 Daphoenositta chrysoptera
TCTTCTGCCCTACAATATCTAGCGGTGAGCCGTAAGCATTAGCCAAGACCCAGTACATCGCAATGAGCTTTTCCTTTTCGCTAGATTTGTTACTGCAATTTCCCTTCAGATACTTCCCCACCTCAGCTGGATTCTGAATTTGTTCAATGGGGAAGTTCCAATCTACTGTGTCAGAAAACTGTTTTAGGGTCTGGCCTATGTCCTCCCATACCCCACACCACTTAGAATCTTCCACAACTGGGGCAGGTATGTGGGCAACCTCTCTGGAAATCTGTCTCCCCCCTTAGTGAAGATGAGAAGTGTGAGCCTGTGTCAGCCAAGTTTGGGTGCTCCTTCTCCTGCGAAGAATTCATAGTGCAGGGCATTTGTGGTGAGGAAGTGGAAGCTTTGTAGGTTTTAAGAGGCTGTCTTGATGGGAAAGAAGAGAAGAGTGTTTGGAGAATTGCCCAGGAAGGCAAAGTGTCCTGTGCAGGGAGGGGCATGCGGGAGGTGCCTTGGTGACAGCAGCTGTGGGCTGTGCCTCTTTTGGGTTGGAAGGCCAAGGCAAAGCCAGGGCTGGGCTGCAGCTGCTGCTGCTGGGTGAGTCCTGCTGTGCACGTAGGCGCTGCCAGAGCCGTGTTTGGGGATGAGCTGGAGCTGCAGCTTTCTGGTCCTCTCAGTAAGCTGGTGCCTCCAGTCCAGTTTCTATCTGGGAAATCCTCAGCTGGACAAACTCACCAGTCTTGCTCTCCATGTTCCAGAGCTCAGTCACCTTCCTCCAGGGCATCTCTGTGGGAAGAGATGTGTGCTCCCATGAAGTCCCTGCAAAGCTGCAGCCTGTATGAGACTGTTCTGCTCAGGGCTGCGGAGGGAGGAGCACATCCCTGTGGCAAGAGCTGATAGGATTCCTTCCTTAGTGCCCACTCCATGTGTTCAATGTCAGCCCCATGTTCAACAATGTCAGCTTGGACAGCTTTTGGACTGTGTTTGAGAAGTCAGGCTTTTGGACTGATGAAGGCCTCTAGGGCCCAGACTTCTTGCTAGGAACAAGAGATAAAAGTATGTGAGCCCTGGAGCCTTTAGGGGGCAGATGTGTTGGTTTTGAGGCCGCATGACTTGTGTGGTTGGTGAGAAGGACATTGTTGGTCCTGGACATGAAATGGTTAAAGACTCCTTTAAGCCCAGGGGCTTCTGTGTTGAAGAGCAATTCAGTCACGGACCATTAGTCCTTGTGTTTGACAGATCCCCTCTTTGACTTAGGAATCCACTTTCTCTTAACTCTTGCCTCTTCTCAGCCTTGCCTGGAGTGTTCAGTTTCTGTGTTGGCACAGGCCTTCTTGCATAATATTACACAACTTTGCCAAAGAATTTCTCAATTTCATTTAATATGCAGACCCAGAGCCTGCAGCAGATTTATTATTGAGGAAGGGCAGACTCGAGGTGGGGAGGGGAATTTCTTGGAATTGCCCATATCTTATTGACAAGTGTGATGTCCTTTTGTCTTCTGTAATCTCACACATAGCAGTTTTCAAAAATGTTTTCTTCCTCAAGAGAAGGAAGTGTTGCAGGCTTTGAACTATTGTGTCCCTGCAGAAAACAGTGAGTGATCTTTGGGCTTCTTTCTTTGCGTTTTTCTTTTCAGGACAATATTAGTGTTGTCCCTGAGTCTTCAGCAGAGGAGGCTGGGAACAGGGCTGCAGCAGAGGGAGCTTTGCCTGGCACCAAGAGCTGTGAGAACAGTTCCCTGGACCCTGAGGAGCGTGGTAAGGAGAGAGCCCGCCTTGGTTTAGAGAGCTCTGAGGCAGCTGCTCTCAGCCTTCCTCTGACAGGAAGGGAGATCAGAAGCATTGAGTCCTTGTATGCAGGGTCAGTGCTTCCTGGTACCTTTAGTTCAAATCCTTCACTGGGCACAGCCTCCCCAAGCCCTGCCCTCCCTGCTTCTCCAGAGGCACTGACACCGAGTCCTCTGCTGTGGCCAGAGAGCAGTGAATGAACCTGACCTTGTGGGAGCTGTGTCACCAACCTGGGTGTCCCAATTTTGTGCTGAAGTCTGTGGATGGATTTGCTGCAGGGTGACAGTGCTCTGGAGGCAACACTGAGTGACTCTTGGAGCAAGACAGCAAAATCCCAGCAAAAAATCAGTGTAGAAGTCTGAGCGTTTTGTCTCAGAGCATTAAATCAATGTAATACCAATCTGCTGATAGCTCCAGTGAGACACATTAAAAATACAAGCAGCAGAAGCTCAGAGGCCAAACAAATCATAAGTCACAAATCCAGTAGCTAAAGGAAAAACTTAAATTACCCCAAACTAGCGAGAACTAAGATGAGAGAGACAGCACCTTGGATCTGCATTCTTGAGCAAAGCTGGTGCAGCCTAGGCCCAGGCCTCGTGGGGAGCTCTTTCCCTCCCAGCTCTTCCTGCCAAAGCTGATGGTCGAGTTGGAGCAGCTGTTGCTCACTGCAGAGGGCAGTTTGTAGATGCCAGGTAATGGCGCTGGTTCATAACTCAGCTCACAGCACCCTTCAGCTTCAGGTATTTCAGTGAGGACTGAGGTCTCTCTGTCAGCACAGAGAATGAACAAGGCTGGGCTTCTTTGTGGGAGCCAGGCCTGTCTGTGTTTCAAGCTCTCGTGGGTGCCATTTGCACTGCAGATGCTGTGACTTTATTGGGATACTTCAAAACTTCAGAGGTTTTGGAAACTTGGAATGTTTCCTGCTCTTTAAAGAGCAGGCCTGAAATTCCCAAGTGAGAGTCTGCCTTTCAGGCCATCTTTTACAGTGCCTTATAGAAGGACAATTACTTTCAAAGGGAAAGATGCATGAAGGCCAATATTGACTCAGTGTTCTCTTTGCTTCCCAGAGATCCATCTGATCTACCTTTCCAGGAGGGCTGCCTTGCGTGGGAAGAAGAGAGCGAGGGAGAGCCTGTGACCATCTGGCAGGTGTAATCCCTCTGTTTATAGATAGATTTATAGATTTCTATAGTTGTATTTATATATCCACATAGTTACATTTATAGAGTTCCAGAGTTGTGTTTATATGTGCATATATTTTTAGATCTGTATAGTTAAATGTATATATATGGTTATAGATGTGATATATTTATATATATATGTATGTAATTTCATTCATAGATTTGCAGAGTTACATTTATATATGTGTAGGGTCACATTTATAGCTATATATACACATATAAAAAGCTTTTTTTATAAATGTACATAGTGGTTTAGTTAGAGGTATCTGGGTGTTTAGATCCATAGATTGATGTTTATATAGGCCTAGGGTGCATTTTAAGCTTTTTTTCCTGTCAGCTGCCTTTTTCAACTCTTGTTTCTCCCCCTCTGACCCCTCCTCCTGTGCTGGGTCCGAGCTGGTGGCTGGGCCAGGCGGAGCAACAGTTCCTGCCCCGGGTGTCCCTGGAGCGGTGGGAGCTGCCGGTGGCCCCAGACACTGTGCCCTGGGGAGCTGCTGAAGGACGGTGAGGCAGAGGGGGCTGGGGAGAGGTGGCACTGAAGGGACAGTGACATTGAGGTGCTGGTGGGGCTGAGGGGTGTGGGGGAACAGAGGGTGGTGGTAGCACTGAGGGGACAGGGAAGTGGCACAGGCTGAGGGGGTGGCAGGTCTAAGGGGATGGGATGGGTCAGAAGGGACTCAAGGGGTTGAGAGGACTGTGAGGGGCTGAGGAAACTGGGGGAAGGGTGGAGGTTTGGTGAGGGGATGGCAAGGCTGAGGGGATGGAGGGGGCCAGCAGGGAGCACAGAGGGGTCTGGGACTGCAGCTCTGCCAGCCCTTGGAACAAATTCCAGAGCCTCCACTTTTGCCGCAGCTGCCCTGTAGACCTTGAGAAGAGCCAGAGACTGATGGGAGCCAGCAGGGAGAAGCTGAAGGCCACCAGCAAGAGCAGTGTATGGGTACCTGGTGCTGCTGCCCAAGAGGCTGGGTGAGGCCACGGGGCCAGTGAGGCAGGGTGGGGCTGAGGGTGGCGTGGGTTTTGGCTGCAGGCACTGCCCGGCTCGGCAGGAGCGGGCCCTGCCCGTGCTGGGGCCGCTCAGCGCGGCTGCCCCGGCCGGCACAGGGGCTGTCCTTGGGCAAGGCAGCTGTGCCGGCAGGGCCCGGGAGCTGTGCCGGGCTGCCGGGGGCTGCGGGACGGTTCCGCCAGGGCTGCGCTCGCCACAGCCTGGCCCGCTCGGCCTGGTTTTTCTTTCTAACCCTCCTGGGGAGGCGCTGAGGTTTTCTCTTCCCTGGTGGAAGTGCAGGTGCTGCCAAGGGAAACGTCCTGATACTGACTCAGTGTTCCCTTTGCTTCCCAGATGTCCCATCTGCTGTCCCCGTTCCGCAGAGCTGTTCTGCATGGGAGGAAGAGACTGAAGGAGAGGCTTTGAAGATGTGGCAGCTGGAATACCTCCTCTTATGGTTCTGTTTAGAGATGTATAGACATGTATAGATGTATATCCCACATAGAGAGGGATAATTACATGGATATTTACGTATGCAGGTTGCTATTTGTATAGGTGTATTTCTATGTGCATGTTGTTATATATGGAGGTACTATGTATATATGTATGTATATATATACATACATGTTTGTAGTTAGATATTTGTATATATATTTATGTATCTAGTACTATTTATGTATTGTTATATCTGTGTTTAGTTCTATTTCCATGCAGTTGTATGGCTATTTAGATTGGTACAGTGATATTTGTCTCTTTATAGTTAAGTTTGTTTTATGTATCTAATTTATTGTATGTAATATATAAAATTTAATCTATATTTACATCTGTATATTATCATGGTTATATATGTATTTATTTCTATTTAAATATGTATGGAGTTGTATAGTTGTGCAATTCTATTTATTCAGTTCTTGGTATAAGGCTATTTAGAGAGAGATGTTGATATTTTTGTATTTATATATGGGCTGTATGGTTATAGTAATATGCAATAAATTAAGTTGTTAAACTTCAGTTGATCTTTGTGTATAGTGAGTTGTTGTAGAGATCGGCAATAAATTAATTTTTGCTAATGGAAGTTGGTATTTGTATGTTTTTATATAATATAGTTGTAACAATCTAATAAATCAGGTTTTTTTAACTTAAATTGAGATCTGTATAGTTATATATTGTCAGGGCGGGTGTAGCAATTTGTAATAAATTACATTTTTCACCTGAAATTGATCTTTGGGCTTTTGTAGATCAGCAGCGTGGCTGCAGCAATCTGCAATAAATGGCATTTGTCAACTGAGATGGGTGTTTTGGGATTTGTGCTATCCAGAGCAATGAGCAGATGTGAATGGGATGATGCTGGAGGATTTTGGCCATGAAAATCCCCAGCTGTGCCAGGCAGATGTCCAGTTGCAGCCAGGCTGGGCAAGGAAATGGCAGATTTGGGACGGCAGCAGAGCCACACATTGGGTAATAACTCGCTGCAAAGGCCTGCTGAGAAAATGTGACTCCCCTGAGCATAGAACTGCAACCAGCTGGGAGCCAGCTGAGCAGGAGAAATCCACCCCCATCCCACAGGCAGCTCTTTAGGAAGCGCTCCAAGTGTCCCTCTGAAGGTCATCCTGGAGAACAGAAGCAAACAGGGATCCTGAGCCAGCTCCGCTGCCTTTGGCAGCACTTCGGCAAAGGATCTGGAGTGAGGGGGAGGGAACAATGACTGTAACTGCTGCAGGGTGGGGATGAAGGAAGAGCCATTGACAAAAGTGCTGAAATGCTCCAAAATCCAGAAGGATGCTGGAGAACTGGGAAGACACAAGTTCTCAAAAGCGCTGAAATGATGGAAGCCCTTTTGGTGAAGTTCCCTGAAGGAGCTCGCAGGAGAGTTGCTGCTTGGATCAGCAGTACCAGAAGACACCAGGATCTGCTCATTTTCCTGCGTCTGTTTCCAGGACACAGGCTGTGATTGCCCCTGCTCCCACAGATCCCTTCCCCATGGAGCCTGCAGGATAAAAGTGATGCCTTTTCCCTGATCATAGAATCAAGAGCCAGACACAGTTAAGGAATAAAGGGTTTTTACCTTGGTTCTTAATAGGGATCCTTATGGTGCAAGAATTTGTCAAGGTGGAATATGCCGAAATGCACACACTTGGTAGATCGCATAGACAATTTTATAGACCTTGTAAATTAGCATATCTAACAGAGATGCCCCAATGAGAGGCTTGAACAAATAGCGTAACATCTCCCCATTCTAATGCATTTCCCCCCGATGGGCCCAACCTTACTTTACTGTATATGTTCTAGAGGGGCCTTGGTTTCTCAAGAAGCGTAAGGATTTCCAGCACCCAGCTGTGAGGCCGTTAGGATGTCTGGCCTTCTGGCCTAGCAGAATACCAGGACTATGCTAAGATATCAACCTTAAATAATTAAAAGTATGCATGCTAAGGGTACTGAGAATACATAAAAGGTATATAAAAAGAAAAGGCAAAAAATCATCATGGCATCAAAAGCAATCCCATTCCAAAGCCAGGCTTTGCAGTTGAAGTCCATGGCCCCTGTCTTTAGGGAATTATTGACTCCTGTGTGAAAGCACTGGAGGGTAACCAGGGCTCCGTGAGGCAAATTTAGAGGGAAAGACAGATCAGGCACTCACATGCAGGAAACTCCTTCAGTTGTCTTGTTTTGTAGAATGAGAAATAAGAAAGCTGAGGAGAGGAAAATGCAGTCCTTCCAGAAAACATTGTGTCCAACAAGTCATGCGGGAAAAGAAAAGTAGGTAACAACTTTGCCTTGTTTTCATGGGCTGTGTCTTCTGCAGAGGAGACAATGTGATGTACAGCTTCCAGGAACACGAGGCATTGCATGGAACTGTGCCTGTGCTCAGCAACTCAGCACTACTGGTGCACTTTGTAAGGACACAGGCAGCAGCACTGCTTTTCTACAGGGAAGTTCAGCCACAGAGTACAGAAAAGAAAAAGTCTTGGAGAATGTTGCTGGGTGTTTTACCTGGCTGAATCACCAAGATTTCAAGGTAGGTTTTTACTTCGACATTCCTGCGCTACAGGCAGCAAATATAAATAAGTAAGCATCTCTAAGTTCCTAAGCTGCCTTTCTACACGCAAGTGTATAGAAATGCCTGCAATTGATTTCCTCTGTTCATTCTTTCATCTTATCAAAACCCACTAAGTATGGCACCTCCTTGCACACAGCCGCTCCTAGCTTTTAATCTGTCAGCAGCAGGAGAGGCGATGAGTGCTGAAAAATGTTTCCTCCTGCTGCACCCTCTTCACTGGGTGGAAGTTAAATTTATTAGGAGAAGATGGCCCATAAGCTCTCCAGGCAATGGCTTAGAAAAAGATCCATGCAAATATTCTTCCAACTTGCAAGAGTGAAGATGTACTGCTGTCCATAGCCTTCTGCCCACACAGCAATCAGCCCTCGGGTGTGTCCGTGCACCCCTACCCACTGTCCTTCCTCTTCTCAGCATCTCTGGGCTGCTGTTTGCACAGAATTAGGACGAATTGAACACGACAGAGCTACGAGTGGGGTGTCCAGCTTGTCATGAACACTGATGTGGCAAGGCACAACACAGAGCTCTCACATCACTGGTGGTAGCCGGTTGAGGCCGCAGAGAGCTCCATGCTGCACAACCTTTCTGTCAGCGGGCTGAATGTGGATGTGTTGGTCCATGTGCTGCAGCCTGTCCTTGGGCAACACACGGCACCACTAGTGCATGGCGTCATCAGCATCATTGTGGGCCAGTGCAGCGAGGAAGCTCAGAGGTTGCTGTGCTCTGGTGCCATCAGGGATGAGAACAGCCCCGCGGCCAGTGCCAGCTCCAGCTCCAGCTCCAGCTCCAGCTCCAGCTCCAGCTCCAGCTCCAGCTCCAGCTCCAGCTCCACCAGCTCCCAGACCAGCAGTCCCTGGATGGGGGCCCCTGCCCGTGGCCCCGAAGGCTATGACGTGGAGGAGGAAGCCGGCACATCGGAGGCTGCTTTCCCCGGGGGTCCCAGCCACCCCCCACCTGCATTTGTCCCCATGGAGTGGAACCAGCCCCAGGAGGAGACAGAGCAGGAGGTGGTGACAGTGGCGGATCCCTCTGCCCAGGGCAGCAGCTTCAGCCCCTCCACCCCTGTCCTGGGCTGGGACTGATTGTCCTGGGGACCCTTGCATCCCATTAAGAGAAGGGTCCCCAGCCCCCAGGACTCTCCCCAGCCCTGCAAGAGGCCAACCCACCAGCAGCTCTAGCAGGGCTCTCACAAGTCTTTATTGAAGTAAAAGGAAATTGTTATTTCCCTCGTACAGTCTGGGTGGTGCTTTCTCTCCCTGCAGGGCAGCAGACGCCAAAGGCAGAGCGGGCCTCAGAGGCAGCTGGTCTTGACACAGAACCATGCCCTCAGCCTTTCTCCAGTGCTCCTCTCTGCCCGGCATCTGGCGTTTCAGCTCTACTCTGGTTTCTCTGTGCTGCATGATGCCGAACAGGGCAACCTGCAAAGAGTAAATTTTCTGGCAGACAAGCAAGGTCTGTGCTGACTTGATCCTGAATCATAGTTTTATTTCTATGTCCCAATCAAATTAAATTGTTTCAGCAAGAACTCATTGTTATAGATAATATTATTGAAGAAGAAAGTGATGGCTTTTGCTTTAGCCACTATTACATCTTGGAAAAACATTTTATAAAGCAATACTCTTCATTTCTTAATAATACAAATCCTGGAGTAGCCCAATTTGAGGGAATTTGCTGAGATTACATGTCAAGCACATACACCACCCCAGAAGAGCAGAATAAAAACAACTTGTTGCAAAAAGAAATTAATACAATAGTGCTGAATGGGAACTACAAATCTAATGGGCACCCAGAGATTAACAACAGAGGGATCTATTTTGTTGTTCAGTTTAAGAGTCTGCAAATTTTGGAAGCTGTACTGCCTTGTAATAAGTGATAAGAACATCACCTTCTCAAGATGGAGGAAAAGTAGTTTTAAAAATGTTATTGTTTTATAATATATTAGAATAAAAGGCAAGAAGAGAAGCAACTATTTCAATTTCTTTAAAGAAAAATATTTTAAAATAATAGGTAAAGAGAAGCAACTTTTTAAACTCTGCGAAGAAAATTCCACCAGCAGGATAGAAAATGGACAACTTAATTGTCAAATATTGCCAGTTTTGTTTGTTCAAAAAAAGGAAACAGAGTTATTTCTCAGACACTATTTTCTTTTCTGAATCAACTCTGCTGCATTTCCCAAAGGGCTAGGAGGGTGTACTCTCTTTTGAGGTACAAAGAGACTGGCATTCCACGTGATAGAGAAATTGCAGCACTGTCTGTAGGGGATTGTTTTTGCGATGTCCCTTTCTAAGGTGTTCTGTGGAGGTGGTGTTGCAGCCTGCCGTGGCCCAGCTGGCTACAACATTTCGATGGCAAAGAGACAGGAAGGATCCTTGCGTGAGAATTTCCACGGAGCAGTTTATTCACACTCCATCAAGGGGAGCTCAGAGGCAAAGACCAAGTACACACCTGGTACATGACTTATACATGCAGGAGGGAGGAGTACCAGGGTCCAATGGGTGGAGCCAGGGTACAGAAACCAACGGGGAAACGGTGAGGGAGGGAAAAGGGAACATGGGCCAGTGGGAAGTGGGGAAGGGAGAACTCTCTGGATCAGGGACATGTGAGGTAGAAAGGGGCTGGGGAGGCTAACAGGGATAGCAGAACTGAGGTATATTAGCATAATGAACAGAACACCTTGGGAGTGGTCCCAGCCCTGCCAACCCCACGGAGGCACCCAGAGCCCCTCCCTGCCAGGGACTACCGCAGCCTCTCTCTGCACCAGCCCACTGACCGTGGGATGATTGTCCCAGCCCATTGGAACGGGGCGGGATGTTTGTTGCAAATTCTTGTCAGGCTTAATAAAGACACCAAAGAGGTGTCAGAGGGCTCTTGTGCTTAATTGTCTTAGCCGTCTTGGCTCCTGCAACCAGCCCACTCTTTGGACTCAAAAAGATTTGCTCAACAAGCTCTTAAATCTTATGATTCACTTCTCAAAAGTGCTGGCTAATGAGCCCTAAGTTTTTACAGTGAACTTGGTAAGTTTCCATCTCCCACAACAAACTTCTCAAAGGTGCTGCCTCACAAGCCACAACACACAGCCACAATCTCCCCACTCCCATGGCAAACTTTGGTACCGAGTATGGAATAGAACAGGACAGCCGTGCTATGCCTAGGCAGAGTGAGGGAGGAGAGATATAAAGGCAGAGAAAAGAGAGAAACAACGGAGAATACTACCAGTTCCTAGATCACACAGTGGTCCCGTTCTGTGGATGGTCTGGAGCTGGGTGAACAATGAGAGTGAAAGAGAAAGAAAGGGGAAAGAGAGTGAGGGGTCCCGATCTGCTCCCTTTTACAGTTTATCTGCTGCAGCCTACGCCATTTTGTCATGCATGCACAGCCAGACCTGATGCTGCAGAGGGACAGCCCTTCTTCCTACCTGCAGTGGTATGTCTGGGGGGAAGTCTATGGCTGCACACAGCCAAGTCAGGTTTAGGCAATCATGGCCTGGGCCAGTAGAACAATTGCCTTCACCAGTCACAAGTTGCCCTTCACCATCCAAGTCATGGTGGTGCAGGTCCCAGTGGGCCTGAGGTCAAATATGGAGTGAAGACCTAAAACAAAATACATTTCTTTCACTGGGGCTGCTTCAGCACAGCCTTGGAAAAGGAGAAAGCATCCTACTGGCACAAGAGAGAGGTTTGTGACCTTCAGCACACCACAAAAGGAGCAGCTTGAAAAAAATGTTTTCACCTATTTCCACTGCCAAAGGTAACTAATATTGGTCCTTGCTCTTCAACTCTGCTTCCACATTAGAAATCCTCCACTGTAAAACTGAAAGAAGGGGAATCTTTCCCAGTGGTAATTTTGAGTTGGTTTTTTTTTCAAGTTAGACTGTGTCACAAACCTGGTTTATGGTGACACACAAGTAATCTGCTTAGTTTGAACTGCCATGTCCGTAATATGCAAGTTGTAATACTGGGTAAAGAAAATAATCTATAAAGAAAATTAATTAAAAAGACTTTGTAAAAAAATAATGTGTGAAGTTGGAGAAAGAAGGCTGTCTTTTGACTGTGCAGGTATCATACAGGGCTCTTCTGACTGAATGAGTGTAGCATCATCTGGTTTCCACTGAAGTATCTGTTGAGAATGCAGAATCCATATTCTGCAGCCTTTGCTTCAAACTTGCTATTTCTGAAGCTGCTTATGCCAGTGAGAATAATCAATCAGGTATTTTTGGAAAGTGAAAGCTGTAATTTCCTGGATGAATATAGTCAATCTGAAATCCAGTTAGAATCTACATAACAGACATGGCTAGTCCTGGGGTAGGTGGGTGCCACATCACTGTGAATGTTATGCCTCAGAACTTGTATTGGTTTGAAAACAAACCAGTGGGAGATTGCAAGTCAGAATAAAATTCAATAGGAAAAATTACAAATAAGTGAAATAATACAAGGAAAAAGCACTGACAAAGTCAGATACAACCTGACACCCTGTTAGGGTGGTGGTAGCAGTCCAAATGAAGTAGCTCAGTTGAAGTGGTGATTCTATGGAAGGTCTGATCTCCAGCTGAAGGTCCAGTGGTAGCTCTTGTCCTCTGGGAAGCCAGTAGACAGGGCTAATGTATGCAGTTCCAAGGCCAGGTTATATCCAGGTGGGAATGCTTGGCTCCTCCCTCCTGGGTGGAGCATCTCACAATAGGATGATGTAAGTCCATGAGTCATGCAATGGTTTCTTGATGGCCCGTTGTCTGTTATCAGGGGTGGGTCATAGCAGGAGAGAACAGCTAATGGCCCACAGCTGGTGGTAATAGAATACTTAAATACATCTATATTGTAAAGTAGGACAGAACTCTTGAGAAGTTACAACTGAAAAGGTCATTTTACAAAGGGGTGCTTTAAGGAATGAAAGGAAATTATCGATGATTTTACGTTTGGTCTCATTCAGACTTTTGACATTTCAGTTCATATTCAACCATTTAAATACATAACTGTGTTTCAGCAGGATATGAAAACTGGTTTGTTATTTCTTCTTTTCACTGAGAATTGCTTATTTTTAGCAAGGGGAGAAATTATTCTTCAGAGATTTTTTCCAAGAGATTTAATAGTGTCTGTGTATCCTTCTTTTAAATACCTCCAGCTCCCCTCAAACTCCTTTGATTTCTGTTTTGCATCATGGCCAGAGGAGGCTTTCAAGGAAGATGTCTGTGAGTAGTCAGCTGAAGGGGGTTCCTTACAATCAGCTGTCCCCATTTGGATTTCAATATTCCATTCGTTCCTCATAGCTGTCCATGCGCATCATGATGTAGAGAACTTCCAAACTTATTCTCATGTTTGCCCTAAAAAACAAGCCCTGTGGCCTCGTTGCCAAAACCTCTTTTATCACAAAGTGACAGGATTCCATTTGTTCTGACTCTTTAAATTGACTTATTCCATTAGGATTGTCATAATTATGCTTTGGACTATTTAGGTAAATCCAATCAAGCACCTGCAGGACCATGCTAAGAGATTATCCAGCATATGCAGTATTGCCATAATTTGCTGAGTAAGGTGCTGAAAAGATGAATCCCACAGTGAACAATGAAGGAAGCACCACACTGGCAGGGTGAAGTGCTTCCTTTCAGCTGGCAATAAACTCGTGGTGTCTGATAGATATTACCTTGAAAGAAGGCTGACTTTCAGTTTGGTGGCGCCTGGGGGTATGTAATTCTTTGCCCAGGATTATTTTCTGGAAATATCTGCAGGAGCTTTCAGAACTCTTTAGTTAAGTTAAGTTAAGTTAAGTTAAGTTAAGTTAAGTTAAGTTAAGTTAAGTTAAGTTAAGTTAAGTTAAGTTAAGTTAAAGTTAAGTAGACACTTGAAGTAGGAAAAGGTCTGGAGTTTCAAAGCACAACTGGAACAGGATGGCCTGATTTTTGCACCAGTTTAAGGATGAACGTCTGTGTTTCATTTGCAAGATTTTTACTCTGCGCAGTCTTAGGGATAGGGGAGTATCTTCTCTTTTGAGATGATCATCTTTTACTTTTTCCTTGCAAGATTTACTGGTAACCCCCAGTTTAAAACCACTGCCTAAATAAATGGACATTTCTAGCAAGGTCAGAATACTTGCTCTGTTCAGTTTCTTTACTTTTTTTTTTTTTTTTCCAAATAAAACAATTAAAAATTCCTATGAATGATGTTACAGCTGTTAACAATGAAAGGGGAAAATACAGCCTGGGAACTACAACCATAGCTGTCCAATAGTTCTAGAACTTCCACAGAGAAAACAAAAGAAAAAAGAAAAAAAAAGGTTCCTCCCTTTTCAACAGAGCTGGCTAATACATGCAGAGAATTCTAGCAGTGGATCATCACCAGCTGATTGTTTACTGTATTTTATGGATATTTCCTCATCTTCATGGTCTTTCTAGATTCTTTGTGTCAAACTTTGGCTGTGGAGCATATGCTCGTGAGCATTGCTGCTGCATAATTGCTTTCCCAAGCATTAAGTACAAAAGACTGTGCAATTTATTAGTTTGGAAGTGCCCCAATATGGGCAGCAGCAGTTCTGAGGCAATGAAAATATAACTGATGCTAATTGCCTTTGCTTTTATTTATGTAAAGACTATTCTGTTTATACAATGATGCTACTCTTCTGGCAGGCTTCCTAGCTCAGATCCAAAGAAGGGATGAAAATTAGTATTTTCTGTGCCCAAACAATCATCCAAGATACCTATTTCTGCCTCTGAAGTACCAGATTGTACTGGCTGTTTACAATTGTCTTTTGTTTGTATCAGCAGATCAATGCTGCAACAAGAACCATAACTTAAAGGGTCAGATTATCTACTGACAATGTTAAATAACACTTTTTGAGTCCTATTCAGAGCAGGAGCTGCCTGGAGAAATTCCTTTGGACAGCTGGAACTTTCTGTCCAGAGAGCTCCCACACCTCTGAGTTGTCCAAGTGGATAGAAGTCACTCAGCCACCTAATCTGGAGCTGGTCCATTGTTCCAACAGATTCACTATCTCACCTGTGAAAATAACTAGCAATTAAGTTTCTGGACCACTCAAGGAAATAATTTCTAAAGTTCATCAAATGTGCACACAGGTACATCCCTGATAGTTGGTAATAGCACAATTGTACTGAAATTACTATTTACAACTCAAAACTTCAGTCCCATCTCTCTTGCCACAGAGGAGATTAAACAAAGAGCCTTATCTTTTGCCGTGAGGGGCAGGTCATTAGTCTCAGGTGCTCACAGTGACTCTGTTCACCGCTCAACAGATGAAACTGTCAACAAAAAACCAGCTCCGGCTCTGTAAAAATTGTTCAGGCACAACAGGCTGGATTTTCATGATGAAACCAACCTCCAGAGATGTCCCAGCAGCATACTGCATTTCCTTTTCACAAAAGGAAAGCAGAGACAGTGGTGTACGCACCAAGAGCTATTTGCTTCCGTTATAGTTACAAATTAGCTGAACAGACTTAGAATTAGGTTTACCCATTTCTCTGTCTGCCTACATTCTGCTGGAGGTTCATGTCTCATGCACAGTTCTGATGCTGGAAGGATGTCAGATACAGTTAAAGGAAACTCAGAGGATGTGGCTGTTTTATACCTGGTCAGGTGTTTCAAAAATTATTCTTTAAGTGGAAGATACTACTGTACAGTGTTTGAAAAATTGTATTTCAGCAGAGACAAGTCTAACTAATTCCTAGCAGGGGAAAGGTCTGGCTGAGAAATGAATTAGTTTCAGATCTTTTTTTCAGTTCTGAAATCTTTAATTCCTTCCTTCTTATCTTCCTTAGTTCTACAGAGAATTGAAAAAAACTCACCAAAACCCAAAAAAACCAACACATCCCCCCTCCTTTTTCTATGTTTGCTACAGATAACCCCCTTCTCCTATCTGATTTAGCTAATAAAAATTATTTTATTATAGCAGCAGTGCTGTTTTCTAAGAATCATGGAATAAAAATTATTTGAGTTGGAAGGGACCTCAAAGCTCATCTTCTTCCAGGGATGCCTTCCACTATCCCAGGTTGCTCCAAGCCCGGGCCAACCTGGCCTTGGACACTTCCAAGGATGGGGCAGCCACAGCTTCACTGGGCAACCTGTGCCAGGGCCTCACCACTGTCACAGGTAAGAATTTCTTTCTAACATCTAATCTAAACCTCTACTCTTTCAGTTTAAAACCGTTGCGCCTTGTCCTGTCACTATCTGCCCATATAATAAGTCCTTCTCTCTCCTTTTAAAGTCTGGATTTAAACCACTCTCTACTGTTGCTGTTGGATAAAAGGCTGGCGAATATTTTCGCATATTCTGTACTAGTGTGCTTCATGTCTCTTGTGCTAATGAGGGTTCTGGTCTAAATGCTCAAAACATTATCTGCCCCACTTAAAGCAAGGGTTTTTTCCTAAGAATTCTTTCAATAATTGCTGTTTTGGCCTTTTTCCAGGTTGCACCAAAGCTTTAGGGACAGTTTCTGTTATTAAGGGATAATGTTTTTCTTGAAAGAAGTAGTGGGGTTTTAAAATTTTTTTTTATTTTTTTTTTCCTAGAAAGTCACTGCATGCATTTTGCACTGGGAAATGTTCACATGGAGAAGGAATTAATGGAACTGAGAACTAGGTAAGAACTTCAGTTCCTGAATGGGCAAAAAATGATGTACTCACCAAAAAAATGCTCTGCTGTACGCTTGGGTGAGTGATGGCTCAGTCCTGATAGCTAAATATTTTTGCATCATATATTCACTGGAATGTTCATATACTTAAGTGATATAGATAATTTCCTTGCTATAAATAAAATATGTTTCACAGATGTTGGCCCACATAGGTAAGGTTATCAGTCATGTATTTTGATAATTTTGTCATCCACTGGGATGATATATTCCTACATTGGTCTTTTTATCACATAATCTTTTCTTCTTCTTTTCCATAGAGCAGAAGTATCTCTGTGAACTTCAGCCAGTTACAACTATGAAATGGTTTTGGTTTTCATCACCTAGCTATCCTCTGATTGTTTAATTACTTTAGGCACCAGTGTTCTGGAAGTAGCTTCTTAAATCTGCTACCCTAGTTGATCCATTTTCTTAACACCATCTTTATATTTGTTCTTCATCAAATCGATTTGGCATAGTATGTGGAGATGTGATAGTTGCACAGAAAGGAGCTCGGTGGCTCAGCCTGATTTCTGTTGATAATAATTTTCTATTGATTTCCTGGCTGATTCTTGTTTCTCTTTTGTTTTTTTTTTT
>VZRO01001317.1:4848-52614 GCA_013397915.1 Daphoenositta chrysoptera
CCCAAGACACGCTCTGCCTCCCCCAGGCAGGAGCAGCCTCCCTGTGCTCCCAGGGCAAGGACCGCTCCTGGCTGCCTGTCTGAGCATCTCCCAGCCTGGACATCGCCGTGTCCAGCAGCTCCAACAGCAGCTCCTGCAGAGCAGTTTCTGCTTCAGCTCTGTCTTCAGGGACTTGTATCTCCAGCAGCTGCTCTTTCCAAAAGTGATGGAGAATTTGGATGCCTTCATGGTTTTTCGAAAAAAAACACCTTTAAGGTATTTGATATTTGCTATTGAAAAGAGAATAATCATGTTTTTAAAAACTAAATCCCTTTTTAAGGTGTTCAGAGAGCCCAGTGGTGGCTTTCTGCAGTGGGAGAGGGCGAACTTGCTCACAGCTCTGTGAGCTTCCTTTTCCCCTTTTTCTTTTATACATTAGAATCAGGTTATTAATAACTCTTTTTAAATAGAGCAGGATTTATTTTCTTCCAGGGGTAGGGAAGAACTCTTTAATTAAAGTGACTGCTGATGGCTGTGGGGCTGCTGAGCTGCTCCCAGGTGATGCCAAAGGTGTGAGCCCTGCCCTGCTGTGCCCTGCTGGCACCGAGTGTGGGAGGAGGGCAGTCTCATCTCCAGGGCTGGAATTGAGACATTGGGAGATAAAATGAGCCCTTGTGGCTTGCTGGGCACAGCTCTTCCCGTCTGAGGGTTGGATTTGTGAAGCTGCCAGTGTAAGAGGAGGCAGCTCCCAGCGTGTCCCACCAGCCCAGGGCTCCAGATGCACCCACAGAATCCTTCAGCATTAATTCAGACAGGGTATAAAAGCCTCTCAGCCATCACCAGCACAAGCTGTGGGGTGGTGGAGGTGATTTAATCCTTGCTCCAGCATCAGTGAGCACCACAGCCTGTGTCCTTTAATCTCTATCCTGTGTTTTACTGGTTTGGTTTGTTAGGCTTCCTTGGGTAGAGGGAGAAAGGAATGTCCAGAGGAAGCCTTGACACATTTGGCTCGATGATTCAGCCTTGCACATACTGGAAAAAGGCAGCTTGCTGGCCTGCAGGTTGGAAAAGTGAGGCTTTTCCTCTGGAAAAGTGAGGTTTGGTCATTCTGACCTGCCACCACTTCCCATGAGCTGGCACGTGCCTTCAAACCCCTTGGACAAAGCATATGCAAAGCCTATTATGAAGCTGTGGAATTCAGCCCAATCACGTTGAAATTGGGTCATCCTTTGTTAATGTCACTTTTTCAGATCCACGGGAGTCAGCGGTGCACAAAATATTCAGTGCAGTGCAGACCACAGAGGTGGAAATAGAGAGCCTGGGAATATGTCTGATGCTGGCAGTGCTGATGTGCTCTGAGCTGAGCAGAGGGGACAACTCAGGGTGTGTTGTGTCACCAGATGAGGAGACCTGATGGAGAAACCCTTAAATCACCTAATTGTTGGAGCATTTTCCCAGCAACCCCAACGAAAATCCACCAACTTTTCCCGAAGAAAAACAACTCCCAGTTGCCTGTCTGTTTTGGAAGTGGGCTGTAAGTCAAACAGCTTTTCATCTCGGAGGAGATGCTTTTTAAAAACCATGTGTGAAGTGCAGCCGTTTATCAAGGAGGATTGGGTGCTGGAGAGGCTTTCTCATCCCAGACCTGAGACAAGGCACAGCTTTCCTGGCTGGAGGAATCCTGGCAGAGCAGAGCATCCTCTGGAAGCAGAAAGGGCCCCCAAAACTGGTGCCGTTCCCTGGTGAGGCTCCCCCAGCACCCAGGACCCACAGCAGCCTCCCCACTGCTGGTGCCAAGTGTGTGACACGTTTTTTGCTCCTGCTTTGCTTAGCACGAGAAGATTGCGAAGCCCAGGCTCAGCCCTTTCCAAAATCACTTAATAAAAGGATTCCTGGCTTTCCCAGCCTTGGAAAAGATCCCTGTGTGTCTTTGGAGCAAGGAAAGGAAGTGCAGTGCCTGGAGTTAGGGAGGAATCAGCACTTGGGCACTGTGGTGATGTGAGAACCTGTACAGGAAAACAAACACGTTTAGGACAACAAATCCAAGCTTTTCAAGCTTTCCCAGACGTGCCTTGCTGTTGGGAGCAGTGAAACCTTGGGACTCGGCAGTGTCACAGCACAGGAGCAGTGCCACCACACCTCCTGTCCTGATTCTGCCATGGAGGGGGGATTAATCCGGAGAGGAGCAAGTTTCTGATGCTTGTTAAAATTTGGCTGAAGCTCTGAAATTCAAGGGTTTATATGTTTTCCAAACTGGTGGGTGGTTCATTCTAATTCTGGATATGCAGTTTATTCACATACACAACTAATCCTTTTTCGAATCCTGTTAAGTTCTTGTTCTTCTCAGTATCCTGTGGCAATAAGTTCCAGCAGCTAATTGTGCTTGTGTTGAGCTCCCTTGATCCACTTTACTCATGCTTGCTTTAAAATTTAAGTGTTGTTCTGAGAAGCTTGGTTAATATTATTTTTTTTTCTGGGAGATAATCTGTGTTCTTGATCCCATTTGTGGCAGCAGGGCTCAGGCTGGAAGGAAGAAGAGTGGGTCAGGTTTTGCCTCAGCTGTTGCCAGGTCAGGGAAATTTTGTGCCTCAGTTTCTGTGGCAGTTGGAAAACACAAGGAATGGCTCTGTAGCCAAGGCAAGTGCAGTGACTGTGGTTTGTAGGTGAAGCTGGAGAAAATACTGAGTGATAAAACAGCCTCCTGAAACTGAGCTTCCCTACCAGGCTTTTCCAGTATTTCTGAAGTTCTGAAATATTTTTAAAAAATAAAAATAAAAAGAAGAATGCATTATTTCTGTATTTCTGGCCGTAGGAATTATTTTAATTTTCAAAAGAAGAAAACAAATGCTGGGTGAAGAGATGATGCAAACCCTCACCCTCCACCGCAGCATTGGCTCCACAGTTTGGATTCCCACGGACAAATCCGGGCCTCCTGTAGCTGGAAGAATTCTGCTGGAGATCTGGAACATTTCTGATCATTCTCCCTCCCTTTGCTGACCTGCAATCCGAGGTTTGTGTGCACAGATCAGCTCAGGGATGGCCTTTCCCCCTCGCAGCTCTCTGGGAGGGTTGGCCTGAAAATCCTCTGTCCTTTTGTCCCCTGGATCGGGAGAATCCGAGCTTGAAAACACCACCCCTGATTAAATCCTCCAAGAAGCAGCAATTCTGTCTGCTCATTACTCAGTTCTGGCTATGTTCTGCTTAATAACTAAACAGTAATTAGCTCCACGGTTTTGCTACTATACTTATAATAGCCCCCATTAAAGTTATGGGGTTTTTAGGCAGTAATGGCTTACAGAGTAATTAACGAGCAAGAGGCTTTTATTACTACCTTTATTTTTAGCCTGTGCTTTACAAGCCTGTTCTGCCAAACACCAAAAATCTTCGACAGAGCCTTGGAGTGCCCATCCCCTGCCAGGCAGCGTGGAAAGGAGCAGGGATTGCGTGGGGAGCACCCGGAATTGCTGCAGAACCCCAGAATTCCAGAATTATTTGGGTTGAAGGGACCTCAAAACCCGTAACATTCCACCCCCTTCCATGGGCAGGGACACCTTCCTCTATCCCAGGCTGCTCCCAACCCCATCCAAGCTGGCCCTTTGTCCCGACCCAGCCTTGTCCCCAGTGTTTGCTGTGCTGGGACCACCCCGTGCCTCAGTTTCCCCCTCTGGGGAGCGGGTGGGACATCCCTGCACTCACATCCCTGCGGTTGATTTCTGTGCCAGATTTCTGTGCCTGAGCTTGGGTGTGAATTCAGAGGGGTTTTTGGGGTCGTGGGGGTTGTGGGTTGAGGGACCAGCTCTGCCTCGTGCCACTCCAGCATCATTTTTCAGCAGGGATCAGACCCAGCTGCTGTTGCAAAAGTGAAAGGAACCCTGTGTTTAGATTTTGGGGATGTTTTGCCTGGAAGGAAAAGATTTTGGTGAGAATATCCAGGGAAAAGCTTTCGGTGAGAATATCCTGAAGTGTGAGTGTTTATTTTCTTTGTAAAGCTTTTGTTGCGGGTTTTGGCAACCTTTGTTATTTCCTGGCTGGTTTGGAGCACAGCAAAGTGGTTGCTACATTTGTTTGGGGTTTTTTTGAGTGTGTTTTTTTTTACATCTAGACAATGTTTTTACTCCAGTAAGATGTATAGGTACAAATCCAAATCAAGCCGTTCTTTAGTTTAACATTTTCTAAATCACTTCTCTTCAGTGTGGGCAAACCAAGGATTAATGACACTGGGGCTGAGCAGCCCCAAAGGAGGAATGAAGGTAAAACTGACTATTAAAGGCTGCAGATCAAATCAGTCTTTCCTATGGCAAGTGTCAGAGCTGATGCCAATTAACTTGATTTAAAAAAAGAACCTTCCGTGTTTAATAATCCAGCATGTTACTAACACGTGGCTCCAGGATTTATTAAAGCTTTTTATTAGATCAGTGCCCTTTCCATATTGTCATTCCTCGACACCATTGCCCTCTGCCGGAGGATGGGGATCTCTTTCATCATGTGGTACCTGATTCTTCCCAAAACCATGCAAAACTCCTTTGTTTTAGGAGGACTTTAACCCCAAAATCACGTTTGAGCCAGTGGTTTGTGTCTTTCACCTCACTTTTCAAAAGTGGAAAAAAAAAACCAAAACAAAAAAACAGGATACTTTCTATAGTGGAAAATAGTTTGATCGTTTAAATTGATGCTTAAATTTGTTCCTCCTCCTGCATTTCCCTGGGGAAGAGGAGATGGCAGAAGTTTAAAACTGACAATCTGAACAAAGCGGGTTTTGTTTCGAGCACTGTCGGTGGGAAAAGGAGAGTGGTGTTATGCTGGGGCAGGGGTAGAGCCTTGAAGAGGAGAATCCTTTTTCCCAAACCAATTTTTGTCTCCTGCCACAAACAGTAACAGGCATCACCTGGCTTTGGCAACCAGGGAATTTTGGGATTTAGGGCAAGCCCTCTGTCTCGGGCTGCGCAGCTGTGACTCCTCTCAGCAGCAGTGTAAGATCACAGCTCCCGTGGATTGCTGATGTTGTTCACGGGAGGAAACGGATTTCACCTTTGGCAGCTCTGGCAGCGAGGGGGGAGCGTGGTTTTGTGACACCGAGAGCCGGCGTCACCTCGCACTGGGTGCCATCACGGTGTTGGAGAGGGAAGCTCGAAACACTCTGGATGGAGATTCCACAGAGCTCACAGCAGCCCCAAAGGAATTCTTACCTTGTCCTTCAGGCAGGTCATCAACAGAAGCAAATCCCTCCAGGAATGAGCGGTGAGGAAATGCCTTTGCTGCAGAGCAGAGCCCGAGGTGCTCTGTGGGTGCTGCCGGGAGCTCGGGGGGCAGAGCGTGGCCAGAACTGGGGTCAGGCTGTGGCTCCATGTCCCTCCCATCACCCGTCACCGTCTGGGACCCACCCTGGGGTCGTGTCCCTTTGGGGACATTAATTGCAGCCACTGCATCTGAGTGGCATCTGCAGCCCCGGAGCGCCGATGGTGCTCCGGGGGGACAGGGAAGGGAAGGTTTGGGAAGGTTTGGGAAGGGAAGGTTTGGGAAGGAAAGGAAAGGAAAGGAGGAAGGGAAGGTTTGGGAAGGGAAGGTTTGGGAAGGGAAGGGAAGGTTTGGGAAGGTTTGGGAAGGTTTGGGAAGGGAAGGGAAGGGAAGGAAAGGAAAGGAAAGGAAAGGAAAGGAAAGGAAAGGAAAGGAAAGGAGCATTCCTTATCCCTGGCAGCTCTCTCTGCTGGGCCACCAGTGGGCTGTGCTGGCCCAGCTGGAGCTCCAGAGCCGCAGCTGAGTGACCAGGGAGCTGCTGAATGCTCCGGAGCAAATGGAGAGGAAGCGATGCTGGGGGGAGAGCAATGCACAACTGGCTGGAGCCTGCTCGTTCTCCCCGGTGCTGAGGGCTTGGAAAGCAGAGCAGCCCCCCAGCCCAAAGGTGCTCGTTTTCCATCATGCCAGGCCCAGCCTGTCCCACGGGAGGAGGCTGAGCTGAGCCTGGATCGGCAGGAGACAGGGAAAAGGCAGCTCGAAGGCAGGGGCACTTCTGGAGGAAGCTGTGGGTGGCAAACAGGGCATTTGGTGGTGCCAGCCCACCGGGGCAGCTTGCCAGGGGCTGTGAATGGGCTCTGAGTGGCTTTTTTAGCTGTCGTTTGCTCCCAGCCCCTCTCCAGCAGCAGAATCCTTTCCTTGGTGCATTTTGGGGCAGGCACTGTGCCGGGTGAGGTGTTCAGGCTTTCCAGCCGCCCCCCCTACGGCCCTGCCCTGCAGGGGATGCTCAGGGGACGTGTTCCAGCTTTATCCGAGGATTCAGAGGATGCCAACACTCCGTGTCCTCTGTTCAGGCACGCTCAGCGACCGCAGGCACGGCAGGGATGAGGCCAGATGCTCTTTCCTGAGGGCACTGTGCTTTGGCACAGCGAGGCCGGCGGGATTTCTCTGGCTCTGAGGGCTGGACAGGGACGCAGCAGAAGGCTGATGCTTGCTGGAATTATTCCTCCTCTTCCTCCTTGGTTTATTTTGTCTGAATGAGGCGGCTTTCACCAATTCTGAAAAGAAAGGAGAGAGCTCTGAGTGGGGAACTGGCTGTTTGCTACAGTTGGCTGGAAATTTTCCTACGAGTTTGGGTTTTGTGTGTGTGAAAAAAAAATGTATTCACTGAAACTTCAGTTGAAGAACATTTACATGTCACTTTTAAGGACAAAGCCCAACCTATGTCCTCCTTCCCTCTTGTTTTCCCTGGTAAATTAATACCTCTGTGATTGAAGTGCTAATTTGGAAGAACCAAGTCCTGTCCAGCCACTTGAATATCGCTTGATTGCAAGATTCCTGTAGAGGAAAAACCTGTCAGTTCTTGGAGCCGTTTCCCTCCAAGTGGGCTCCGTGCCGGGGGCTGGCTGTACAGCCAGCAGCCAAGGGAAATTCAGATCAATCCAATTCGGGCTAATCAGAGATCTGAACCTGGATTTCTCCATGCCAGCCCCACGCAACCAAGAAAAACCCAGCTCTGAGAAAACATTTGCCCAAGTAGCATGGCATCAAACCCCAGGCTCGAGGAGCTCCCTGTGATTGAATGAAGGGATCCGATAACTCCCAGAGCTTTTCCCAGAGCATCCTGCCTCCCTCTGCAGTATCCCTGGGCTCTCCCTGCCTGCACTGCAGCCCTTTTAGCAGCCTCTAATGCGTTCCCCCACTTGGGAGCAGCGGCACTAAACTGCTACCCGTGTTTGCAAAGCGCCCGCCCCGCGCGCAGCCCCGCTAAGTGCTGCGCTTTGCGCGCCGGGCCGCTCGGCTGGAACGCGCTCTGCCTAAATCTTGTATGTGCTCGAGCTGCATCAAACTAAGCCGTGGTGGCACTTTAATATACTCCAGGCACAGCACCTCCGAGAGGGAATGAACCTGAGCAGGCTGCTGGAAGCTTGAGCTAAAAGTGGCGGAGCTGCCGGCAGGGTGGGCTGAGCTGAGGGGATGCTGATGGGAAAAATATGGGGTCACGGTTTTGTGCCCCAGGAGAAGAGGTGCAGCCACCCCAAGAGCTCTGCCCGGCCGAGGGAGAGGATCTGGGGGGTCACAGGACGTGCTGATGTGTCAGGCAGTGGTGTGGAAGTCTCTGCTCCTTGTGTGGGCTTGGCTGGGGAAGGTTCTTTTCGTGGGGAAGGTTCTTTTCCTCTGGGATGGCTCAGGCACTGCGGTACCGAGCAGATTTGCTCGCTGCAAGAGGGACTTGCTTGGCAAGGGGAAAGCAAGGCCCTGGGCACCCAGCAGGCATCTCCCCGGAGGGGTGGGACACTTTGCTGCTGCTCACTGCCTCAGTGGGGTTTGTTCTTCTCGTTTGTTCTTCTCGAGGAGGATTTGGGAACTCGGGTGCTTTCTCTGCCTACTCGCCTCTGCTCTGTGTTGCAGGTTTGCTTCCACATGAGTCCCTGAGGTTCCTGCTGGCAGCTCCAGCAGTGCCCTGCAGAAGTGCCCTCCTGCTCCTGGGCTCAGCAGCCGAGGCCCCTGCAAACCTGCTTCTGCAATGGGTGGGTTGTAAGCACTGGTAAGACCCACGAGTCGTGTCGCCTTCGCTGCTCTCTGCCTCTCTCGCGTTCTCTCTCTCTGTCCTTGCTCCTTCCTGCCCATTTATTTCTGCTCTCCATGTGCTCTGCTGTTCTGTCTCTGGGGTTTTCACTGTCAGGTAATGAGGAGCTGTGGGCCCAGTCAGTCTTGGAGATGCCGAAGAGACGAGACATCCTGGCTATCGTGCTGATAGTTCTGCCCTGGACACTGCTAATCACCGTGTGGCACCAGAGCACCATTGCTCCCCTGCTCGCAGTGCACAAGGGTGAGAGAAACCAAACCAGCCCATGCCAAGTCCGTGCATCCCCCCTTCGCCCTCATCTCCTCTCTCATTCCATTCCTCCATGGCAGCCATGCTCATCTCAGCTCCCAGACCATGCCCATGCAGGAGCCTCCCCACCTCTGCTGTAGGAACAGCCCAGGGCTCGTAGGGGTCCTTCAGAGGCATCAAACTCCAAGTCATGGGATGTGCTCGCTGCACTTGGAGAGCTCTTCACGGCCTAAATCCAGAGTGCTGCTCCTCTTTGCTCCCTGAGAGAGGATTCCCTCGCTGCTGGCCTTTGCAGCGCTCTGCACACAGAGTTATTCCAGCAGGAAAGCTGCAAAAGAGAGCAGAGGAGACAGAGCTGCCGCTCGAGGCAGCTGCTCTGGGAGACGTGAGGCTGGGAGCACTTCTTAGGGAAAGCAGAAAGCAGTGCTCTTGCACTTGAAGGAGAAGGCAGGAGCCAGATCTCACCTGCCTGGGGGAGTTACAAAGCTAGGAGAAGCTGAATTCCACCCTGCCTGTCACACACTGCAGTAAATACAGCCCTGGCCCAAACCAGGGGGCTGCAGGAAGTTCTTTTGGCTGGAAGCATCCTAGCTTGGTCCTGTTCTTGGCACAGCAGCAGTATCTAAGAGCTGTGAGGGCTCTTGGGGGCTGGAAGAAGCCACACTGCCTTCTGCCACCTTCCTTCTTGGTTCTGCCACCTTCCTTCTTGATTCTGCCACTTTCCTTCTTGGTTCTGCCACCTTCCTTCTTGCTTCTGTCCTCCTGCTGTGGGCAGGCGGGTCTGGGGGAAGAAGGCCAGCTCATTTCCAGGTCCCTTTCATCCTCTCTGGTCCCCTTCTCTGGGGGATTCTCTCCCCTTTCAGTGTTTGTCCCCCTTCTCCACTGCTGCTTATCCCTTTGCTGGACACTCTGATGTGCAGCTTGAGTTGTAGGAAGCTCAGACTGTCCTGAGCAGCTTTCCCTTTCTCCTGACAGCCACCCCTGAGGCTTTGGGCAGGGAAAAATGACTCTGGTGCCTTCTGGAAGGTGGACAGTGTTTCAGAGGATGAGGGCTCTAAAACAGGACTTTAAAGATGACTGAAAACACGCTGCCTGTCTGTACAGCAGTTTGATTCAGTGCCCTAAAAGCTGTTTTCTGTGAAAGGCCACTGCAGTTACAGCACAGAGACTGCTCCAATGGCTCAGTCAAGAGCTCCCAATGACCTTGATAAGACACTTCTCTGCTTCTCAGAGCCCCCAGTGGAAAGTGAGTGGTGGTAGAGACCGACCTGAAAGCTCTGGAGAGGAATCATTTTGTTCTTGTGAAGCGTTTCTGAGACGCTCTGCTCACAGGTGCTGAGAGAGGTGTGCACCTGGAGATGCCCAGAACAGCAGCAATTCCCCGTGCCAGGGCTTACAGCTGAGGCTTTGACCTGCAGGGCTTTGCAAACTGTCTCGGGCACCGTCCTGGCTAATTCCATTTGTGTCTGTGTCCAATGCATTTCTCAGACCGAGTTGTGAATTGATTCCAGGGTTCTGTCTCAGAGAGCTCTGCTGTGGGATGCTGAGGTGCTCTGCAGTACGTAGGGCCTGATACCAACACGGACCCTGTTCCCTCCCCCAAATATCCACCCTCCCTCTGCCGATGCCACGGAGAACGAGGCCTTCGTTTGGTTCAGGTATCAAAGCCTGTGCTGCTGGAGGAATAACACGCTGTGAAAAAGCCATGGGTAGTCCCCCGCTGGGTCAGATCTAATGGCTCTCTGTTCCTCTTCTTTCTCATCTCAAGTTCCTGGTAGTTACCTGATTTTGCAAATCTGTGGCTCAAAGTGTTCTGTGCCCACTGGAGAGCCAGGCTTACATCCTGCGTGGGGGTCCCCCCTCATCTCTGCATTCCCTCTGCTCTGCAGTGGGAACTGGGGGAGTTGCACCCTGGAAAAGTGGCAGGAGTGTCAACACTGGTTTTCCTTGAGCTGATTGTGAATAGTTTGCAGGGATTTTATATGTTTGGATCAGAGCAGCCGATCTTTAGGCAGTTCATTGCTCACATCTGCACCCTGAGGGGGCTGTTATGTTCAGAGGCTGGAGGGGCCTTTTTGAGGCAGGTTAGTTAGAGGCAGGGGAAAGCCTCTGCTGGAAAAACCTACAATTACAGGCTTTAATTTCCACTCTCCATTTCTGGGTTTGAAGTGGGTCTTTCCCCAGTTGTGTGTGCCTGTCAGAGAGCAGTGGGGCACTGCTGTGTCCTGCCCAGACCACGCTGCTGGGCCTCTTCACTGGCCTGGTGTTTTCCACCAGTTTTTCCCCTGCCTCCCAGTCCAGGGGCCCCAGTGCCTGAGTGCAGAGCCGTGAGTCCTGTCCCTCTGACCACGGTGCCCAGAGCACTGGAGCTCTCCAGGGATGATGGCTCATCAGTCCACGTGGCTGTTTTCTTTATCTAGATCAAATTGCTCTACAATCCTGTCTCTTCTGGGTGCTTTTTAAAGCTGCTCGTTGTGAGCACTCAGTTGTCCTGAGCTCTCAGGCCTTTTTTTTTTTATGCTGCTTTTCCAGCAGCGGAATCTTCTTTTCTCACGTGTGTTTGTCCCTGATTCCTTTATTTATCCGTGCACTTACGTGTGAAAGCCTCCACCCGAGCCCGTTTCCTCTGCTGGCGCCCACGGGGGTGACCCGCCGGTGGCCGCGGCCCGCTGGCTCAGCCGGGGGGTGCCGGACGCCCCAGCCCACGCGGCTTTCTCTTCTCTCCATGCCCTTGCTCAGATGATGGTGGTGACTCCCAGCGTGATCTCGCTGCAGGCTTGGACTCCAAGGAATACTGCCTGTCGGACCGGGACATCGTGGAGGTGGTGAGGACAGAGTACGTGTACACGCGCCCACCGCCGTGGTCGGACACGCTGCCCACCATCCACGTGGTCACCCCCACCTACAGCCGGCCCGTGCAGAAGGCAGAGCTGACCCGGCTGGCCAACACCCTGCTGCACGTGCCCAACCTGCACTGGATCCTGGTGGAGGATGCCCAGCGCCGCACGCCGCTCATCACCCGCCTGCTGCGGGACACGGGGCTCAACTACACCCACCTCAACGTGGAGACTCCCCGCAACTACAAACTGCGCGGGGACATGAGGGACCCCCGCATCCCCCGCGGCACCATGCAGAGGAACCTGGCCCTCAGGTGGTTGAGAGAGACCTTTAACAAAAACAGCAGCCAGCCCGGGATTGTTTACTTTGCTGATGATGATAACACCTACAGCCTGGAGCTCTTCGAGGAGGTAGGACCTGGCTGGGGGGCTGAAGGTGGTTGATTAGCACGGGGAGGGGGTGAGAGAGGCTGTGAGTGAGATGAGGAGATGCTGGGCGTCGTCTCCTGAGCTCTGGGTTAGTCCTGGCTGCGGTCACTGCAGCTGTGCTGAGGTTTTCTCCGGGGCTCTGTTACCCTGTGTGTTTCCCAGAACCAAAGCACCCCGTGGGAAGCCACGGGAACCCCGGGTTATCTGTGGCGTGTGATCAGGAGGCAGCTTCCATGGAAACGGAGCTAATGAGGAGCTGCCTTCCCCTGTGGGGAGCTCTCTTAGGGCTGGAACATCCCCTGCTGTCCAACATGCAAAGAAACCTCAGCCATCCTTCTTCCTCGCCTCATCCCGGAGATTTCCAGCTGACCTGATGTTTTCCACCTTCCCTCTCCACCACTTGCCTGTCTGTTAATTCCTTTCTGGTTTTATTTGAGGAGTCCCTGGGGCTCCTTTTCCTTCCCTGCCGTTTGCCTTTGTTTGCTCCATGCCAAGGTTAAATCCCGCGGCCGTCAGGAGCCCGGCGCCTGCTCCGCACAGAGCGAGGCAGCAGTGCCCTGCCAGAGCCACCCCCGAGCTGTGTCAGCACTGCCGCAGCCTTTCCAGGACATCTTGTTCAGAGCTGTTCTCCGTGCTTGTCTCTGCCTCGCTGCACGCACGAGGAGCAGGAGTTTGTCAGGGATTTTGCTTCCCCTCCTGGAAGAGCAAAGCCGTCCGTGCACTGCCTGGGCGAGGGAGGTCTCTGTGCCGGGAGACTTGCAGCTTTTCCCCCTGGAGCAATTCCTCTTCAGTACCCAGGCATGGATGTCTCCCAGGCTGCTGTCAGCAGGCAGAGGGGCTGGGATCTCCCCCGGGAGTTTGCAGCTCCAGGGCTGAATTTCAGCATGTCCTGACAATCTGCCTGGGCTTGAGCAGGGGAAGGTTTCCCCAGGTTTTCCCACCTTTGCTCTTTGTTCCACTCCGACTGGGGCTCTAAACGAACTCCTGTCTGCAGGTTTGAATGGTCTTACAGTGCCAGGTACCTCACCTGGCTTCCAGCTCAGAAATTACTTGTTCCCTTCCCCCCTGACACCAAACTCTTTCAGCAAGGGACAAGAAAGGAGGATTGCTTCCTCCCCCACCAGCTGCCAGTTTTCATACCAGGGATCTCCTATTTATTTCCTCATACATGCTTCTTTCCCTTCCCTGATGGCTCTCACTTTAGCTTGCACAGCCACAGGAATACACACGCTTTGAAAGCTGAAAGTGAATTCAGACTGGATTTCTTTCTTCCCCCGTCCCCTTTGAGGCAGGCTCTGGCAGCATCTTGAGACAGACTCCTCACATGAATAAAGCAGAAAGGGTTCCTTCATTCACTTGTGTGCTGTGCTCGTAGAGGCTTCTCCTCTCTGATATGTCTCTGCAGTTAAGGTCACTGAGCCAAGGAAATGTGCTGTGAAATGCAGGAGACGCACATTATTGTTCCCTGTGGACAGCGGCTGCCGTGAGCAGCTGTATAATGCAGAAGGGCAAGTGCCAGAGCTCTTCTGCTCTCGTTTGCGGTAATTAGCAGTGATGAGATTAGCTCAGGGAGATCCCTGATCTAAGAGAGCGAGCTGAGAGCGGAACGGGAGGCTGAGGCTGCCAGGGAGCAGGGCAGGGTGCTGGGGGTGCGCGGGCAGAGCGGCATTCAGAGCATCTGCCTTGGCAAGCGCGGGCAACCAAGCCCTGGTGGCTCCGCTCCGTTTTTGGTGGCCGCAGGGAGCAGAGGCACCCGGCGTTGTTCCACGGGGCAGGAGCAGCGAGAAAGGCCTGTCCTGCCTCCTGGGAATGCTGGAGAGGCTGTGCTTCCCAGCTGTGCCCGGGCCGGGGAGCTGCAGTACCTCGCTCTGGAGACGCCCTTAGCCTTGCACAGGCTGAGATTAAATACCTTGGTAGAGACCACCTTTCTTCCCAGACGTGCCATCCCGGCGTTTCCAGGCGGCCTTGGACAAGGTGCTTCCCTCCTGTGTCTTGATGTGCCCGTGTGGAGCCCGACAGCCGGACAAAAACCCCACTCATAAATCCCAGAGGTGTCCCTTACTGGCAGCTCTGCTTTCAGTGCCGAGCCCAGCTCGGTTCCGTGGCCATCGTTGTTGTTGGGTGGCACTTTCCAGAGCACTTCACCTCTCCAGCTCTGGCACGGGCAGCCTCTTACAGGTGATCCACAGAGGTGCTGCCCGGGGATGGGGTGCAGGTTGTTGGCTCCAGCTGGAGCTCGGGACACTGGATCCCGGGACTGGCTCTGCCGGGGGCTGGTGGAGGCACGGGTGGGGCCAGCGTGTCCCTGTGTGTGCTCGCCCAGCGTGTCCCTCTGTGTCCTCGCCCAGCGTGTCCCTGGGTGTCCTCGCCCACCGTGTCCCTGTGTCCTCGCCCACCGTGTCCCTGTGTCCTCGCCCACCGTGTCCCTGTGTCCTCGCCCACCGTGTCCCTGTGTCCTCGCCCACCGTGTCCCTGTGTCCTCGCCCACCGTGTCCCTGTGTCCTCGCCCACCGTGTCCCTGTGTCCTCGCCCACCGTGTCCCTGTGTCCTCGCCCACCGTGTCCCTGTGTCCTCGCCCACCGTGTCCCTGTGTCCTCGCCCACCGTGTCCCTGTGTCCTCGCCCACCGTGTCCCTGTGTCCTCGCCCACCGTGTCCCTGTGTCCTCGCCCACCGTGTCCCTGTGTCCTCGCCCACCGTGTCCCTGTGTCCTCGCCCACCGTGTCCCTGTGTCCTCGCCCACCGTGTCCCTGTGTCCTCGCCCACCGTGTCCCTGTGTCCTCGCCCACCGTGTCCCTGTGTCCTCGCCCACCGTGTCCCTGTGTCCTCGCCCACCGTGTCCCTGTGTCCTCGCCCACCGTGTCCCTGTGTCCTCGCCCACCGTGTCCCTGTGTCCTCGCCCACCGTGTCCCTGTGTCCTCGCCCAGCGTGTCCCTGTGTGTCCCTGTGTCCTCACCCACCGTGTCCTCACCCACCGTGTCCCCGTGTCCTCGCCCACTGTGTCCCCGTGTGCTCGCCCCCAGATGCGCAGCACCAGGAAGGTGTCGGTGTGGCCCGTGGCCTTCGTGGGCGGCCTGCGCTACGAGTCGCCCAAGGTGAACGCGGCGGGGAAGGTGTACGGCTGGAAAACCGTCTTCGACCCGCACCGCCCCTTCGCCATCGACATGGCCGGCTTCGCCGTCAACCTCCGGCTCATCCTGCAGCGCTCTCAGGCCTACTTCAAACTGCGGGGAGTCAAGGGCGGCTACCAGGAGAGCAGCCTGCTCCGGGAGCTCGTCACCCTCAGCGACCTCGAGCCCAAGGCCGCCAACTGCACTAAGGTATGGCCTCGTCCTCCTGAGGGGGTTGTGAGGAGACACGGGGGGAAGGAAGCCCGGGCAGCCCCCTCATTCCATCACCTCACAGAATCACAGAACATCCTGAGCTGGAAGGATTATCCAGCTCCTGCCCCGACAATCCCACCCTGGGCATCCTTGGGAGGGGTATCCAAACACTCTGGCAGCCTTGGGCTGTGCCCATTCCCTGGGGAGCCTGGGCAGTGCCCAGCACCCTCTGGGGAATGAATCTATCTCTGCTATCCAGCCTAACCCTCCCCTGACACAGCTCCTGCCCTTCCCTGGGTCCTGTCCCTGCTCACCAGAAAGAAGAGATCAGTGCCTGTCCATCCCCTGCCCCTCATGAAGAAGTTGCAGAGAGCTCTGAGCCTCCCCTCAGTCTCCTCCAGGCTGCTCCTCTGTGTTTGGAGGGAGCACACCCCCATTTGGTGGAAGCTGGGAATGGGTGATTACTGGAGAGCACTTACCTGTTTTGGTTGCAGGCTGCTAGTGGTTGCATAAGCCTTGAAATAGAGTCTTCTTTTCCCCCCATAGCTGTTTTCTTTCTTACATTACCCTTTAAAAATCCTATTTTCAAGGTGGGCTCTCCGTGGCCTTGCTGATCCCCTGGAGCAGGGAATTCCGTGGGTGAAATGCATGTCGGTGGTTTAATGGGAATTCCTGAGGGGGTTGGAGTGCTGTGACTCGCTGAGGTTTGGCTCTGTGGGTCTGTGTGAGCTGTAACCCAGGAGCAGCAGGGAAGGGCTGTTCACACAGGCTCTGCCTTGCTGCCAAGTTGTCTTCTCCCTCCTGACATCTGTGCTGTAGGTGCCCGCAAAAACCTGGGTTTTTCTGTGTCAGAGCTAATATAGAAATGTTTTAGAAATTGCTCTGAGCTCCAGGGGGCTCCCAGGAAGCTCCATTTGGGGGGGATTTCACTGCTGGCTGATCGATACTGACTGCACCCATTGCTGGGTCAGGGAGCAGGACCCCGTGTGCTAAACAACACAGAAACCCAGAGCACACTGGTGGTTCTTCTCCTGAAGGCCTCCCAGCCTAGGATGAGAGAGGAATCTGTCTGGGCTGACAGGGGAGCGTGGGAGACACCAGGAGACAAAGCTGGTTGGTGTGACAGGCGTCACTCACAGCCCGTCAGCAACGGAGCTGCTGCCAAGGGCTTTGAAGCTTTGTGAGTGAGTTCTCTAAACACTGGAGCTGTGCTGGGGGTCCCTCTGAGATCAGAGACCCCTGTGTAGCACTCTCACACCCTTGGCTGTTATAAACACCAGCCAGTCTCAATTAGAGAGCCTTTATTGCTTAATTACCCCAACAGAATTGTTCTTCTATTGCAAATAAGTTGTTATTGCCATCAGTCCCAGTGTTGGATCCGGGTATCCATCCCTTTTTGGGACAGGCAAAAAGTGTTTCTAATACCTTTTGTCTGATTTCCACAGACCCCAGCCATGGAAAAAAACAGGGATCACAATGTTTTCCAGTGCTCTCACAAGGAATCCAGGAATAAGGAGGAGAAGGCCAGGGAAAGGAGCAAGTCTGGGCTTTATGTGATACCCGCTGTGCCTCTCTGAATCCACATGTCTGTGTTTGGCTGTCCAACACTGGGACAAATAACACAACCAGCCTCCCGAGGTTCGGGAAAGAGACTGGATTAAAATCAGATCCCCATTCCTGGGCCCTGTGTGGAAATAAATGTGTTTCCAGCAGGCAGGAGAGATGGACAGGCTGCTTTTAGGCTGGTGCCCAGAGAATTAGGGGAGTTTACTCCATGGCCAGTCACGCAATCCTTGCTCTACTGTCCCTGCTGTAAATAAATACCTGTTGGGAGGAAGCTGTGCTGAAGGCTGGGGGTGGGAATGACGGCCCTGGAGGAACCCTGGAGGAAGGAGAGGAAGGAAAAGGTTGTTTCCAAGCAGGAGGAGACAAACGGTGCTGGAGCCAGGCAGGGCTGTGCCACAGGTCAGGGATGGGGAGGAAGAAGCAGGAATTGCTGCTCAGCGTCGGAAGCAGCCTGTGCTTCTTTCCCTGGCTGGGCTGGGGAGAGCTCACAAGGGTCCTTGTTGTGAGCTGAATGCTGTCTGCTCCTGGCAAGCTCCAAGCTCAGCTCTGCAGGTCGGGCTCTGCCTTTCTGCTTCAGCTGCTGCCAGCAGCCTCCATTTCCCTGGAAGTCTCCATTTCTGGTTTTTCTCCCCTGTTTTACCAGGAGCAGAGCCCGGGCCAGCAGCAGAGAAGGAGCAAAGCCAGCTGTGGTTTGGGGTCCTCTCACCCTGAGATCAAAGCACAGGCTCCTCTCTCTCTCCTGTGCTCCCAGCACTTGTCGTGCTTTGCTTCTGTTAAACACAACCCCACACCTGCTTTGCAGGGAGATTTACATTAAAAATTATGATGTGCTTAGATAGAGTCATTAAGGAGGGATCAGAGGAATGTGTAAGATAAGCACAGACATCTGTTCTCCAAAAATGCTGCCTTCCCTGTGTGCAGTGCTGTGCTGGTAATACTGATCAGAATTCAGCCCACAAACACACTCTCCTGCAAAAAGCTGGAGTTTAGGCCAAAGGCCACGTATCTTGCTTATTTTCTTGGATTTAGGAACTGCCCAAAATGAAGGAGAAAGTAAAGAAAGTTGGTATTAATTGCTGAGGAGAAAGTTATCCCTCTTTATGAGGAGGGAAGGATTGGTTTATCCTGGAGCTGGAAGGAAACAGGGCTTTGCAAGGATTCTCTGTAGTTGGAGTTTCCCCACTCCCCCAAATCAAACCATCCTCTCTTCAATCCAGGGGCACAGGAGGGAGGTCTGAGATTTGGCATTCCTTTGAGGCTGATGGAAGGGGGGGACATTCTGCTCCCCATTTTCTATTGACACCCAGGAGAATAATCTGCAGTGAGCTCAGCCAGGGAGGGCTAAAGGAGAGTCAGGGGGTCCGTGGGCACCATTAATGCCACAGTCAGGGGAACATTTTGTTGTCAGGCTGGAGAACGGGGAGCAAAGCTGCCCTTTCAGCCTGGTGTCTCTTTTCCTTCACATTCTGCAGTTTCCACTTCAAACAACAACTCCTGAACCCCTCCTGGGAGGGTCTGTGTGCTGGAAACCCTGCCACCCCCTCCCGCTGCAGGTCTGCTCTCCTGTCTGCTTCTCAGTCTCCTGTTGGGAGACAATGAATTGTTCTGCTGTGGAGATGAAGCCCTGTAATCTCCTAGATCTGTTTTCAGTCCTGTAACTCCAAATGGCAGGGCTGGAAATGACTGGAAGGGTTTTGCAGTAGTATTTTCAAAGAGGAGTCCCTCAGGTGACCTGTATGAAACCAGTGCTCAGGAAAAGTCAGATATTTGGTCCCCCTCGCTGTTTGGTCTCTTGTGAGAGAGCCAAAGCTTCCCTGAGGCATAAAGCACGCTGCTTGTTGGAAACACCAAGCTCTGGCTGAAAGGAAAAGCAAATATTTCTGTACTAAATGGTGATCTACCTCCCACGTTAAAGAGCACAGCATGAAAAATGGTAAAAGCTGCTGTATCAAGCTGCAGACTCTGAAAATGGGTCCATTTTTACTCGTTTAATCTGCCTTTTTTGGCGTTTGGCTGTAAGAGTGCAGAAGTGGGATCCAATTGAAGGAGAGCACTGCTGATGTGTAGTTGTGGTCCTCTGCTTGTGGAGTGTGAGGAGATGCTGAGTGAGTCCCTGGGCCACGAGCGGGGCTGAGTGCCAGCGCTGCCTGATCCCTGTTCTCAAAATCAGAGCCCAACATGGTCAGAAGGGAATAACGGGTTTTTTACCTCGGTGTTTATTTCAAGGATCCCTGGTGCGCTCTGTCCAGGTGGGACACTCTGAACATGCACATGGAAATGCCCACCCCAAAATGCACACCCAAAATGCACCCCCACGATAGATGGGCTATAGAATTATAGAATTACAGCCCCAGTCCAGCCCCTTCCTCTCCAGGAACCCTCCCCTGGCCAGACCCATCTTTGAGTTTACAAAATGTGTTCAGAGAGGACCTTGGTGTCTGAGGCCTCCAAGATGTTCGGTCTCCCACCTCAACAAAACATTACGCCTAGGAATGTAGGCTAAAGAAACACCAAGAATATAAAAGGCCATAGAGGTATATAAAAGAGGTATAAAGAAAAGGCAAAAAAAAATCATTATGGCATCACCAGGAGGGCAAAGGGCTCTCACCAGCTCCCACCGGAGAGGGGAATTGGCTACAGGATTCCTCCAGCGCCTGGTTTATCCTTTCTGCTGTCCCTGGTGCCTGCAGAGAGCCGCTGTGAGCCCCCTTTGGTGCTGCCTTTTCCCGGGAGAGCAGCGCCGTAATTGCAGCCGAGGCGCTGCCGTGGGGAGAGCAGCGCTGGAATCCAGGATAACTTTGATAAGCGGGCTCTGAAGTGCTTGTGGGGGATGATGAAATGGATTTTTGGACCCACTCCAGCCAGCAGTTGGTCTCTACTGCTTCGGTATCAGCAGGGATTTAAGCTCCACGCAGGAGGTGACTGCTCGCATCAGAGAGAAATTTGGTCAAACAAGCTCCTTGGGAAGGTGGGGAAGGTGCTCTGCTTGAGCCAGGAGGGTTTGAAAAGGGCTTTGTTCATCCTTCAGAAGCAGAAGGTGCCCTCGTTTTTCGAAGGCAGGCGCTGGGTGGAAGTGGTTTGTGGGATTCGGAGTTCAGGGATTGTCATGGCAACCAGAGGGAAACCCCACGGGGTGGGAAAGAGCCACGCTCAGGTGAGGAGGAGCAGGAAACCTGCTCGGAGAGGATAAAGCTGCTCCCAGCAATCCCGGTTCTAGGGGGAAAGCAATGAGTATAATTGAGTGTTTTAAGCAGCTTCCAGAACCGTCTGAGCACAGCGAGTAGAAACAATTTCCTATAATAGCCCCCCGGCAATACCCAGCCACCTCAGATTTCCCCAGTTCTCCTCCACAGATGTTGATCTCTGTGCAACTTTGCTGCCAAGACCGAGGGAAGCTTTTAGGAGAAGCTTCAGTTCTGTTTTAAGCAAGTTGGAGAGGGTTTTTACCTGGTTTTTTTAACCTGTTTTTACCTGGTACAGAACAGGGGTGGCTGTGTGGGGCCAGCATTCCGAAGGGGTTGGGGAGGGGGATTTTGAGGGGGTCCAGAGGGTGGTGCTGGGTTATGAGAGGGAGTGTGCAGCCCTGAGCTCGTGGGAAGAAGGGAGGTTCTGGAAGCAGCTCCTGCCCCAGCAGCTCTGAGGCTGCAACAGCACTGCAGCAGCAGCGAGCCCTCCCCTGCTCAGTGACACTCTCCCGGCTTTTTAGGCTCTGGAAAGAACTCAGGAGTGAAAAGAGAAGTGATGCCGAGGTTAGGGGGCAGACTGACGTCTTCTCCCCAACAGTGGATTTTCAGGGACGTGCTGAAAAATTCCGTTTTCGCCCACCCAAATGCAGGGGAGGTGATGGGAAGAGCTGGTGGTGCTCATCCAGCTGCCTCCTCCCTCCCAGCGGGAGCTGAATGTCAGGAATTTGCGTTTCCCCTCTGAGTGACTCCACAGGCCGGGGGTGTAAGGTGCTAACCAAGAGGCAGAGTCAGAGAGCGGCTCGGGGGGGAGGCAGGGATGTGATTCCCGGCTGGGAGGAGCTGCCTTACCCCATTGGGAGGCTGATGAGCCTTTCGAGGAAGCTGCTCGATAACTACATGGAAGGAGCAGGTTAATGTCCCACGACAGCACACTGTAAAGTGGGTAATTTCTGTGCACTGTGCATTTTGCAGAGCGGCAGCTCCGCCTAAGTGAAGGTTTATGCAAAGCCCCTCTCAGCGGTGGATGCACCATTAGGCTCCAGGGTGGCTGGTTAAATTGCACTATTGATTTAATGTGCAGGAATATTTGTTAGTGCGCTGGAGAGGTGCAGCTAATGACTTCTGCTGGCTCCTTCAGATTTTAGTCTGGCACACAAGGACAGAAAAGCCTGTGCTGGTGAACGAGGGCAAGAAAGGATTCACAGATCCCAATGTGGAAATCTGACTGTGCGTGGCTGAAGGGAGACCAACACCAGGTAAGAGCACGTGTTCCTAACAGTAATGAGAAGCTAGACAAGGGCAGGAGAACGATAAAAGCTCTTTTAAATGCCCTTTTTAATTTCCATTATTCACCACCCTGACCTTCCCTTACTGCTAAACTTCTCAAGACCATTAGTTAATCTCTCTCTTTTGAAGTTAATCTGTTTTTAAGACACAATGCTAAATACCTGGTTACATTGAGGGGAAGAAGAGAAATGCAGGGAGTAGGAGTTTAGGCAGAAGTTACACCATTAAGAAAAATCCTTGTCTAAACAAGGTTTCCTCGTTAACTGTCTAATACAGCTAAAGCACAGGGGTGAAGGGTGTGGATTCATCCACCTGCAAACACCTGAGGAAAGCTAAAGCAGTACCAGCCACAGGATTTTGTACTCAGGCAGAAGCTTCCACTGAGGGAAATATTTAATTTATACCCACACTGAAGCCCCACAGAGGCAGTGAGGAGTATGGGAAGGTGTGGGTTAACCCCCACCTGAGGTGTTTGCTCACCTGAGGAGAGCGTGGGGTGTCTTTTGCAGTGGAAAGGAAGAAAGAACACACACCTTGATGGCTGATTTGTATTTATTCCTGCCCTGGGTGTTTATGCAGTGGGGTTGCAGGAGTGAAGGACGAGCAATTCGCTTGTATCTGCACCCAGCCTGTGGAGCTGTGCTTCATTATTACGGGCAAAAAATTAAATGCACAACTCCCTTAAACTGGCGTGCAGAACCAGGCCTGGAGGGACAGGAGGTTGCTGCTCCTGAGTCCTGAGAAGCAAGAGCAGGAAGGGGGTAGATTTGCTCAGCACTGGTGAATTTTTACCAGGAATGGCAAATTCCCTGAGCAGGATGGGGCCCTGCCTGCTGCCCTGTGCCCTGGCAGGGCAGGAGGAGACGCTGCAGCAGCTTCCCTGTGCCACGAGAGGCTTTGCAGAGGGGCTGGAGCTGTCCCAGAGCTGCTCCCCTGTGCGAGCCCTGAATGCAGAGAGTATTTCCCTGCCTGTTTTGAAGGGTTCTACCCCCCTGGACAACTCTGTCTTTGACCTTTATCCATGGAGAAAACTGCCAACTCTTTGGGAAGAACTGGAATCTACTTCAGTGAGAACTAAATAATAGAATGTTATGTAAGGTTATCACAGGGTGAAAAATCTAAAGGTGTTGGGTTTATTAATGTAGTAAATAGATAAAAAGCAAAAACTCCAAGATGGAGGATTGTTATGGTTTCTAGACTTTCTTCTTCTTCTTCTAGTACTCCATATTCTGCAGTAGTAGGTGTCTAAAAGTTATTGGATGAAAAATTCCACAGTTCCTGTGTACATGACTAAAGCATTTGTCTAACATTAGTAGAAAAGTGAAAATATCTTTCGTTTTAAGCTTTAATTGGATGATTTACCTTTAAGAAGACCGTGTTATCTTGATAAGCAAGCATTCTCAGCATTCTAGGGCCATTCTTCTGCACTTCTCTGCTGTGTGCTGTGCCTGGGTCACACCAGTGACTTCACTTCTCTGATAAGACTCAATAAACGATCTTAGAGCGGAGAGTGCTGAAAGTTTCTTTAAAAGCACTCCCCCGTCAGGGGGAAAAAACTAGCTTAGAGACACAGCTGAGCCAGGGAGGCAGGAGTCAACACTCCCCCAGGCCAGGCAGCAGAGCTGGGGATGTGCAGAGGGAGAGGCTTTGGGACGGCTCTGCAGCGAGGCAGAGGGGTGACACCCGTGCCTCTTGTGTCTCTGTTGCAGAAGATTTCTTCACGCACAGCCCGCAAGGCTCCTCTCCACAGCACCCACGGAGCCAGGAGCTCTGCTGACTCCCACGAGTTTTAGCCTTCCGAAAGCAACACCGCAAACAAAAACTGCCCGGACCCCCTGCCCTTCCTCCCGGACTCGGAGCACCAGCGGACGCTCCGGAGGTGGAGACAAAAGCACAGAAAGGCCAGGACTGCCAGCTCCTGGCTCTGGAGCCCCCCGGGACGGGGCTGCACCCAGCAGGGGCTGTGTGCCAGGGTGAGAGCCACGGCAGCGCCCCGGGACTGGTTTTGCTGGGATGCACCAACCTCGTGGCCGTGCGTGCGACAGCCCCAGCAGCTCTGTGGCCGCGGAGGGGACAGCTGCCTTCCGAGATGGCACCTTAGCCCTTAATTTTAAACCTACTTTAATCAGTGTTTGGTACGCTGCACAAGACGGGAAGGGTTTGGGGGAGGGGGAAAAGCAAGGCAGGTTAGAACAAACCCGTGAAGTATCACTGTTCTCTGTATTCCCTCATTTTTCCTTCCTCGGTTTCACAGTTTTGGGGGGCACCCTGACATTTCTCGGTGTTCATGGAATCGTAGAAGGGTTGGGAGTGGAAGGGACGTTAAAGGTCCTCTGGTCCAAGCCCCTGCCATGGGCAGGGACACCTTCAGCCAGGCCAGGTTGCTCCCAGCCTTGAATATTCGCAGGGATGGGGCATCCCCCACATCTCCAGGCAACCTCTGCCGGTGTTGCACCACCCTCATTTTAAAAAAACGTCCTTAAATCTAAAATATCCTCTTTTAGTTTAAAACCATCAGCCCCTGTCCTATCCCTGCTAAAAGGTTTGTCCCCATCTTTCTCACAAGACCCCTGGGGGATGTGCCCAGAGTGGGATGGAGGGACAGGATCAGGGAGATGCTGATCACCACCAGTTCACCACTGATCCTGGATGGAGTCGTGTTTCCAGCATGTGGGTCTCTAAAAATGCTAAAATAATTGGAAGTGGGGATTAATGAGATTGCTGGGGCCATACACCATAATATTCACCCAGATCTTGGTCCTGTTTAGCCCTAATTTGGTTCCTGTGGGATTCTCTCAAGGGTGCTCCTACACAAAGGCAAATTTCCACTCTTAAAAAATAAAACTGCTTCAAAGTAGGGATTGGATGCCAAGAGGTGATTTTAGTGCATTTCCCACATGACTGGAACGCACCCTTCAGCCCCAGCCCCTCTTTCTGCTCCTGCAGAGCTGCTGGAGTGAAAAGGCAGTTCCCAGTCCCCTGAGATGGCCAGAGCAGCACCCCTGGGAAGGTGACCCTGGGCTCGGGGCTGTTTGCTCAGCACATCAGTCACCCGTTCCCGGTGTGTGACACCAAGGTGGTGGTGAAGGGGCTCTGAGCTGAAGGTGGGCTCGGCTCCCCAGTGAGACACGGTCTGAGCAGTGCAGCAGTGGCACCTGGCTGCTGCCACCGTGGGTGACTCTGTTTGAGACTGCCACACCGGCTGAGGTAACAACTGAGGCACAACAGGCCCCTTCTCCCCAGCCAAAACCCCTAAATTCTCTCCCCCTTCATAACTTGTCAAACCTTTGATCACCCCCCCCACTGTCCCAATTCTTTCAAAAAGGTCTGAAGCACAATTTTACCTTTGAACTGAGGGAAAAATGTAATCCTGCAATAGACGTGGTTATTTTTAGCCCTAACACATAGGACTATTAAAATGCTCTGGGTTTGATTGTTGGCTTCACGGTGCAGAAGTCTCTCCTTGGATTAATGACATTGTGTATTTCCTGATATTTCAAAGGAAAATATTTTTTGTAAATTATTTTCTCCCGCTGTATATCAGAACCATTGGGGAAAAGTCACATTCTTTAGTTCCCAGCCACAGAAGCCTTTACAAAAATGTTCCTTTTAGATGCAATGGCTGAAGCACTACTTGGATAGAAGGTGTTGGATGCTGCTGGCTGCTCTGTGGGAACAGGTATTGTTATCTTGGATTAAAACTCTGCACTCAAGTAGATTTATTCTGTTATAGTCCTGGCCTTCCGAGTTCCCTTCAGCCTGCAAACCCTACAGTGGAAAAGACATTTCTCAAGGACTACCGAGTTTTCGTAACATTGATACAGTTTCCAACTGATGTCCTCTCCGAGCTGCATGTTTTGGTTCACTAATCCGAATTCCAGTCCCTGCTGGGTTCCAAACCTTCCCTCCTTGGAAGGAAATAACTTTCAGAGAAATGCAAAGGATGGAGTTGTGAACACAGCCCTGCACATTTGCTCTGGCCACAGGAGCCTGGGCCCTTTCAGCTGGCCCTGGGGAGCAGAGATAGGAGTGACCAGGATGGAGTTGTGTTCCAGCTGCACTGTCTGTTCTCAGTTTTCAACAACCTGTATTGAAATTTGTTAAATAAAATGATGGTTTCTAAGAGCCAGCATACCCTGCACCTCCGTTACAGACACAGTCTGGTGTTTCTCTCAGAGCCTGGATCCTCTTGCTGGCACAGAAAGCAGCCACTCCTTGGAGGTCCTGAAGGATTCCCAGCTCGAGTTTGATCTCTTCCTCTCCCTCAGGAGGCTGCAGCTCCTCTGTGCCTTGGAGCTGGTGAGTTAAAAGAACGTCATGTTTACCTAAATCCCGAGTTTCTGTTTAGAGGGACAAAAAGAAAAAAGAAACCAGGACCCAAGATCCCATAGCAGCTTTAAGGAGAAAGCAGGGATGAGCTTTTCTAGTTGTAGTCCCTTTGCTTCTATCCCAGCCCAAATCTGATCCCTGCTCATTTTCCAAGGGGGAATTTCATCTTTAGGTGCTTCACGGTTCGAGCACGAGTGGAGAGAGGACTGGAGGACTCACTTGTTCTTTTCTCCTCCTTGGAAATTCTCATTCCTGCCTGGCCTGAAACATGATGATACATTTGATAGAAGACAAAACACATTTCACTTTTTAAAACATTTTTTTTTTCCTTTTGAGAGAGAGACGACCTCCATAGTAAAACTTAGTGGAAAAAAAAAGCTCAAATTAAAAGTCATTTGACAACCACCTTGGTTTCCACCATGGGAGCACATAATGGCCTTTTTGCAGAGAGACTTCCTAAAATCTGCCTCAAAGCACACCAAAATGGTTTTCCACACCTGATTACTCACATGTTCACCAACTATTTTCTCCCTACCTAATTATAAAAACGAGGAGGCCAGCTATAGCACATTTTGAAAGTCTCTGGAAAGCTGAGCTCAGCTTTCAGTTCAGATGGCTTCAGCTCTTTCTCTCTCTCTCTCACCTGCCTCCAGCACCTTTTTACTCCCCCACATCCACCAGATGGTCCAGAACATGCAGGCTGGGGGTGCTCAGTAGTCCAGGGAACGAGCTGCTGCATCCATCCATCCATCCATCCATCCATCCATGGAACACGGCCCTGCTCCTCCAGCCATCCTCTCCTCGGAGAGGGCAGATCCCTTCCCTGGCTCCAGTGGAGATTGGCATGCCCAGGTGCTGAGCCATCACGTCCCCAGACATGCAACCAGGAATATTCAGCATGAGCCAAACGTGGGGGAGCTCAGTCCACGTACTGGGTCCGTCCTAAATAAGGGATGTCCAGGGACTGGATGATCCGTCCTGCCGTGCGCTCCTCAAAGATGACAATCTGCCCAGGGAGAGAGAAAGCCCTTCTTACAAATAAGGGAATAGTTAAAGATTTTAATTTAAATATTTTTATTTAAACATTTTAATTTAAATATTTTAATTTAAATATTGTTATTTAATTTTTTTTATTTATATATTTTTATTTGAAGGTATTTCAATATCTTCAAATATTTTCAAGAGGAGGGGAAGGAAGTATCGTTTAAAGAGATCAGAGTGAGTCTGAACAGTGAGTGAGCCTCTGCCTCAGCACCATGTGGTGCAGGAATGAAGCAGCATCACATCAGGTTTGTGGTGATTTCCAGCTTGGGGCAGAGCTCTGTGGTTCAGCTGCCATCCTTGTCAGCTCCTGATGGCTGCCAGAGCCAGCTTTAGAGCAGCACCTCCCCTAATTTTCACAGATCTCAAGAAATAGCCCTGTTCTTGCCCTCTGTTGTGCTGGCTCTCAGCTAAGGGAGGATAATTGATGTCCTGTGCACATCTGGGATCTTTGGAACATGGATTTTTAACAACACCAATAGGCAAAGAGCAATCCCAGCAGAGCCTCTCACCTCGTTGCCCCCTCTCCGTAGCCAGGGCCCAGGAAGGTAAAGTGTTTCCTGAGGTCCAATCTTCCAGTATCTTCCCAAGTTCTGACCATTGACAAACACCACTCCTTTTTCCCAGCCCTGGAATCAAGGCAGAACACGGAATTACTGATGCAGCTCTGCTGCCTCGTTAGCATCCCCACAGGAAACCAAATCTGCTTTCACACTTGCATTCTTTCCAGCCACTTTCTGCAGCTTTTCTGCCTGCTTTCCCCGTGCAAATCCCTGCAGCCAGGAACATTTAAACAAGCCCTGTTGAACAGGAGTTATCCTTAATGTACTCATTAAAAGGATAAATCTTTCAAAAATGTGCAATTTGTGATTCATGCTCGTACAGGAAATTTCATCCCTTTGAGCAGACAGGCCTCTATTCCTTCCCAAGCATGGAATATCTGCCCTCACCTCTTTCCCAAGTGACAGAAATACTGAATTGCTGCTGGCTGGCCTGATTTACAACTAATATGATCTTCCCAACAAATGGGAAAGTGAGCAGGACAGTAAGGATGGGCACAAGCCTTGGCTCTAAGGGAGCGAAATCAGAGGATGAAGTTTATTAACACTTAAAATCTCATCTGAAGGTCTGTGCAATGTGCCACAGAAGGATGACAGGAATGCTAACTCCTGTGCCATGGCCACAAAGAAGTGACTCTTTCCATGTCACACTGAGGAGACAGGGATAAAGCAAGGGCCTCCTTTATTTTCTGTACCAATTACTCTGCAACTAGAAAATTGCATTTGTATGCCAATAAAAAAAGACTGAAGTGGTCACTGGCAGCTCTGCAGGGTCAGTACTGCACACGTTTTCTCCTCAGGACCTCTCCAGACTGAACAGAATAACCTGGAGGAGAATTCAGACCCTCAGAATAATTCTCCAAGAGAAAAGGAGAGACTAAGGACACAGAGATCAGTCAGAGCTGTTGCACGAGTGTCTCTCTAACCAGCTTTTTCAAAACCTTGATTAAAACCAACCAGGACTTGCCTGCAGCTTCAGGAAGGTGTCCTGTGGCTGCTGCTCTATCCACAGCCTCCCGCGGAAAAACGCCGGCCCCACGAAATAATCCGGGACCGTGCTCCAGCCAGACACACGCTGCAAGCTGCAAGAGAGGGACAGCTCACACAGGGCACTGGGGCCACTGGGCTGTCCCCAGGATCCACATCCCTGGCAGGCCAAGCTGGGGGACAAGACAAGGGTACCTGGGGCTGTCACCACCTCTGATGTTCACAGCAACGGGAAATGCTTTTTACGAGAGCGTGTGGTGATGGGACAAGGGGGAAAGGATTCAGACTTTGATTGGATATTGGATATTCAGGTTTAGATTGGGTATTGGGAAGAAATGTTTCCCTGAGAGGGTGGTGAGGCCCTGGCAGAGGTTGCCCAGAGAGGCTGTGGCTGCCCCATCCCTGGGAGTGTCCAAGGCCAGGTCGGAGCAACCTGGGATAGTGGAAGTGTCCCTGCCCAGGGCAGGGGTGGGATGAGATGATCTTTAAGGTCCCTTCCACCCAAACCATTCTGGGATAAAAGCTCTGCTTCACGTTGGTTGCTGAGGATCCTTCAGATCTGCCAGGGTGCTTTAAATGTCTGTGGCTTGCTAAAGGAAACTGCAGAACTGACAGGACTCAAACCAGACATTGCTGCCGCTGCTCCTGTCGAGGAACACAAACACATCCTTGCAAGTTTGCAGCAATTAGGGGAAATCTGACATTATTTCTTACCTGTGGCAATAATTTGGGAGCAGGGCACAACCAGAAGAGGAAATGAGGAGCGTAGAATCCCACAGAAGCCTTGAGCTTCTGTCAGCACATGTTCCCTCCAACCTTTACAAACTGCATCTCTTGGACTCGGGGAAGTTATTGATCCAGTGCAGCCTGGCTGCTGCTGAATTATTCAACTAAAAGCCTGTGACAGTTCCTTTCACAACACTCTCCCTCCTCCCCCGAGGGGACTGTGAGCTGATTGTGTTTCAGTGCTGCTGGTCAGCAGCCAGGAGCTGAGGGTAGTGGTGACTAATCTTGCTTTTGTTTGGGCATGGCAGCTCACTTGCTTTAATGCTCCTCTCTGGAAATAATTCTCTAACACCCTGCAGTCCAAGAGGCTGTGAGTTACCCCACCAATAAGAATGTTTCAGGTAGCCCCACAGCACCTGGTAAAACTGTCCTTAGACATTTCAGAATGTGGATTTTTTTCCTTTTAAAAGCCATTTCAGTTTAACATGGTCTCTCTCTCCCTCCTGCACGAAGTGGGGCAGCTGTGTTATCTCGGGGGATGCACATTAGTTGCTTTCTGGTATTAAAAACATCACTGAAAAGAGTGTCTCTGGATTGTGGCCAGAGTCCATAGGGCATCTGCTGCCTGAAACATTTGCTGAGGTTTTTTGTATGTGCTGACAGAGGCTCCTCAACATCCCCCTGCTAGATTTCCTTCCCTGAATTAAAGCAAAACAACATAAAAGAGAGGGAGCCATCTGGATTGTTAATGCACTATCAGTAGCTTTCTAGAATTAATCCATCCCTTGCCAGTCTGAATTACTAAATATATCAGCCAGATTGGTAATTCCCAGAAAAACCCAAAATTTCCAACATGTGGGCGTGTGGGGATCCTCCCGTTTGGGTAAGCCTGGTTTTTACCTACCTGATCTAACCCTGCTGCAGGGTTTTAAATCCTGCAGGGTCTTTAAATCCTGCACAGTGGGATTAGATTTCTCCCTAAATAATGGTATGGATCACCTGGCACCATTTCCTGCACTATTTCAGGCAAAGGTATCAGCGAGGAACTGATCAGTGCAAAAATCCACCTCCCCACTGTTACCTCAGGTTGCCTCATTTAGCTGCTCCCTATCAGATACTGCACTGCTGGAAAACAGGTGGTTTCAACTGAGGAAGGGAAAAAAAAGCAAGTTTCAATCCCACAAACCTTTTTATGAAGGCAGGTTTCATCTCCAAACTGTAAATCTTGAAGTTCCTCAAGGGGGTTTTATTCAAGAAGATGTCACCAATTAAGCCTGCAAGAGCAATGGGGGTAATGAAGAGTTGAGGAGCAGCTAAAGCTGATGGATTTTGCTATTTGAATCTGTGGAACAGCAGGAGATGGAAAGCAGCCACGTTCTGCAATGGAATTAGAGTCCATATGGTCCCATTGCTCATCCAGATTGAGTGGGGAGCATTACTAAACTTTGGCCTCTCCATTCTCTCCTTTCCCTCAACTCACCAGGGCCCCAAACTCCCTCCCAGCAGAAAGCACTGGGATGTGTTGGACTGGCAGAGGGTGGGCTCTTGGGATTGTAGGGGTTCAGTGAGCTGGCCATGCATAGATTTTTTTTTAAGCAGTCAATCACTTCTCCAACAGGCACAGCAAAATACAACACGGGCCAGAACTGATGCCCAGGGCTGCTCCAGGGCTCTCCATCCCAGGGTTTTAAGGCACCTTAATAAGTCATTCACCTTTAGCACCCTTTTGTTAAAGCTGCTCTCCCTGAAGCAGGCACAGCCTGGGTCCTACTGCAGCCTCCTAATCACAGGACTGAGGCTGCCTTGGCAGCACCGAGGCTTTGTGCAACTTTTCTGCGTTAAATAAAATCAATACAGTCACGTGCCTAACTCCATTAATCTATTTTATAGAGCTTTTGCACATAGTTCCCCACTAAAATACAATCAACCTCTTCCAGCTCCACCACTGTGTGTGATAGGCTTGAGCATTTCAGTCAATTCTGCTCAAGGGGATGCAGTTCCCTCCTCCTGACACTGTGTGAGCTTTTAAATGGTGTGATCCTCCAATATCAACCCCCAGGGGAAAACACAGATTAAAAAAGGTATTTTCCTTCCCTCCCTTGAAGTAATATGCTCACAGAGCAAGAGGAAGGCAGCTGAGCATCACCTAGGAAACCTAGAGCAGAGCCAGATTCATTGATAGCCTTGGGTTTAGCTGTACCCTTATAAAACAAACCTTGGTGCAGGGCACTGAGCAGCCACTGCTTTTCCTCTGATCACTCCTGACAGGGGATCAGGATGTTTTTATTAACACATTCCCTCCCTCACACCATTTCCCACCAACTCCCAGTCCTGACCAGCACCACGAGAGCTGCACTGGGCCCTCAGCTGGTTCTGTGCACAGCACACAGACACTTGTGCAGCACTCACACTCCGAGGAGTCTCTGGGAGAGTTTGGGAGCACAGGAGCAAACCCACCTTTCCTCTGCTCGTTCAGTGCCAGCCCATAATTGACACGCCCACGGTTCTCCACCAGGAGCCTCAGCTGCCTGAAGCCCTGCTAAAAACAAACAGGGAGCAGCATCAGCTCCTGCACCAGCCTCAGCAGAGTGGAGCTGTTTAAGAGGGGAAGTGGCACCACTGCCTTTGGCAGCTGCAATTTTTAAACTGACTTTTCTCTACTGCAAACAGTGAGGAACTCACAGCCTTTGCACAGAAGATTTCTGGGGTTTTTTTCTCTTGAATTTTTAATTCCCGTTTTGATATCACCCACAGAGCCAGAACTGGAGTTTGACACAGGACAGGCTCATGTCATGAACTCTCCCACAAGCCTTAAAAACAACCAGTGCATCCACCCCCTCACTTGCTCCTGGAGCCACCACAGCTCTGCTGGGATGTGCTCAGTCAATACATTGTTCTTAGTGCCAACTTCTGCCAGGGTAAAACTGCTCTCAGAGATAAAGAGAGATTTTCTCTCTCATTTAATTTGAGACCCAAAAGCCTCCAAACCCCCTTAAAACCTGCTTTGTGCTAAGGAAGATGAAGCCTGCGTGGATTCAATCTGCACAAACAGGGTACAGGTACTCAATGCTGTGGCTGTGATAAGAAGGCCAGCAAATTTTGTGCAGCAAGGACTACAATAACTCGAATTTTCTCCACGGAAAAGCATTCCAACCCCACTTTTCAATCATAAAATGGCAGTGAAATCCCACTATTTCACTGGTGAGATGGTGTTTGGTTAGGGCACCAAGCTAGGCTGAGTTAGGAGGAGGTGCCTTTCTGAGACTTCTCCCTCTTTAGTGATCTTGGTTCTGTTACCCACACCCTGAGCCATCTCCAGCAGTTACCTGTCCCTCAGGAATGGAGAGCTCCACTGTGTTGTAGTCCAGCTCCCCCACGTACATGGTGTTAACAAACACCTGCAGAACAGAGCACAGGAGAGCAGAGCAACTACTCATCAATTATGTCATAATCAGATCACTCAAGCTGTCTTTGGGGAGGAAATTGCCTCTGCTTGAAACTAGAACTCAAGTGTCCATAACTGTGTCACCGATTCAGTTCAGGTGGGAATAAAATAATCAAAATATCCTCAGAACATTCAGCATTCTGATGTTTAAAGATGTTGTAAGTTTTAGCAGACTGGAACTGGAAATTTAATTAGAAATGATAAGGCTTGAGGCTTAGCTGAGAACTGGAAAGAGTGAATCATAGAACTAATCTAAAATTTCATGTTTTCTCCCATTTCCTGCCTCCACCAACCATTGAGGGGGTCCCTAAGGAGCCTGTGCCCCTACCTGTGCCCGGTCCCGGACGTGGTCCCTGGTGTGCAGGTGGCCACCCCCAAAAATGACAGTTTCATAGAGCACATATCCATAGGGCTGCCCAATGCTGTCGTTCAGATGCAGATTCTCCATGTTCACAGGGAGCTCTGACTTGATGGGCTGCAGAGGAGAAGCAAATTAAACGTCAGGAGTGGCCTCTGACACTGACAGACCAGGCAGAGGCAGCAGGCATTCCACTCTGCCACAGGGGAGAGCTTCCCCAGCTCTGCTCCAACCCAAACTCCCTCCTGACCCTAAGAAAGCTACACCAAAGTACCAAAAAAAGGAGCCAAGGACTTGCAAAACTGCAGTTCCAAGAGAACAGAAGTAGCAGTGGAAAAGGTGAGATAAAAGATTTGTTGCCTTTGCGTATCCTTGGCAAAAAATATTCCCCAACCTCATCCTTGTGGGATAAAAAGGCAGAGCACAAAGTGCCTTTTGCACCTGAAAGTTGATGCCTTTTAGGTCTGGGATGCATTAAAAGAGGTGTCACTACCTGTGAAAGTGCTGGCAACACATCCCAGAGAGAGATGTACTGGTGCAACAGGATGGCACCATAGGAGGCCTTGCTTTCAATCATGGGAGGCAGAGGAAGGGGCTGGCCTGGGATGCAAAAACAAAGATGGAACAATGATTTCAGCCAACACAACTTCAAGATCCCTCCAAACCTCCTTTGTTCCTCCCATCCTTAATTCCCAACAAGCCAGAGCCTCAGGGCTCCAGCAGAAGGGCCAGTTTAAGCAATTCCCTGGAGGAACAGTGTGGGGGGAGCAGTGCTTTGCTTCCTGGCTTTGTGATTACCAATGACCATGCTGAAGAGCTGTCGCAGCTTGAAGAATTTGGATGTGTAGTCTCCAGCCTCTGTCAGCACAGCGTCGTAATCTGGAAAAGCAGCACACGTTTGGAGAACATAAAGCAGCTCTGGGATGGCTTCACGCAAGAAATACAAGCCCCAGGCACAATTTTCATGGCACTGTCTGTAGTATGGAAATCTGTACACTTTAATCTGAGTGAACATCACTAAACAGCCACAGGATTCCTTAATTTAGAGGAGAGACATTCACCAAGGAGCAGCACGCTTTCAGAGATCTAATTTGCACATATCCAGAATTTCACACAGGATAAAGTCAACAATTAACCATTTTAACAAAGGGATGTTGGGATGAAAAGAGATTTATGGCACAATTTGACTTGGTAAAATTAAAAAATGGTGTCTTGGATCACCATCTCTCCCCAGAAAGAATAGATATCAAGTCATCATCTGTGACACCTCTGTTTACAATTCAGAATAAGGGAATCCCCCACATCCTGGAATGGGTTGGGAATTGGAAACACCAATGAAAGCCCCCTTTTAGACAGGTATTTGCTTCTGAGCTGTGTTCCACCTCGTCCCTCCAGGACAAAGTGGTTGTGCTGATCATTTCTCAGTGTTGCTGGTGACTGTCACTAGCCCAGGGTAGTCAGAGCTGAAGGTGCACAGGCAAGGCAGTGAAAATAAACTCACCATAACTGGTGACATCTGACTTGTACTCATCAGCTTCCAGAGCCCCGTTCATGAAGCCAAAGTTGGTGCCCCCATGGAACATGTAGAGGTTGATGGATGCTCCTGTTTTGAGGATGCTTGCTACAGTATTCACCATCTCTGCAAAGAAAGGGCAGTGCCAGGGAGGCCACAGACCACAAATCCGGGCCAGGAATTCAAATCAGACACTCTGGTCCCTGTCATTCCCGTGCAACCGCAGTGATTTGTGTTGTGATTTGCATCTTGCCCTCGGTAAGAACAGCTCATCTACTGATGCATTAATACATTCAAATATCTCTCCTCCAGGTGGAAAGGGATAAAGCTCCTGGTCTCCAGCAGGAATTTTGCTCTTAAGCAGCAGAGTTGTAAGGACTCCTGAGTCAGACTCCTAAAAGAACACACTAATGACCCAATTACAAAGACAATTGCAGGAGGATGAGAGAGGCGTTAGAACATTCCATAGCTCTGTTTTCACTGCTCTTTAGATGCCCTGGGGGTTCTGGAATTGTTGGTTTATTTTCTTAGTAGTAGCCTTCCTAATGAGCTTTTAGACCAGGGAGAAGGTGCTGCACTCACAAAGGGTTTAAATTCACCACAAAATGTCCTTCAAGAACAGCGTTTGGTGCTCACCATCTGCATCAAAGACATAGTGAGGGCCTCCCCAGTTATCAAACCACCCAGTCCAGTACTCCATCACCATCTTTGGCTGGTCTTTCTGTGTCAAGAGAAAAACAGAGTTAAGATGGATTCAGGGCATTCCTGCAGTCCCCCCTTTTTCTAGAGAAGCATTGTTCAAACCCAGTGTGGGGACGTGGTTTTACAGGAGTGTTTTCTTCTCAACTGGCACAGACAAAAAGGCACCTAAGGAGCTCTGGGTGTGTGAGGAACAAGAAGCTGTGGGCCAGCAATGCCCAGAACAGGCAAGCAAAGCTTTGTGCCTCTGCTCGAGAGCACAGAGCACACAATCAGGTGCTATCAAACACTTCTGGATGCTGCTGTTTGGTAGAGCTGTAGCAAACACACAAACCAACTGCCAGTGTTTAGTTTCTGCTAGAAACACACATTTATAAATGTCTGCTTATCTGCCACGCCACTGCCAGCTGAGAGCTTGCAGGTGCAGGGCAGCCAGTGCTTGCCAAGGTACAGCAGCAGACCTGAGCTGCTTAATGCCTTTTTAATGCTGCATATGGTGCTGGCAGGGAAGAATTTGCAGGAATTAGGTCTTCATTAAAGGCTCTGCACACAGAGCAATTGCTTCCCATTTGTCACTGCCTGCCAGCTGCCTGCAGGATCCCTCCCAGCCCCATCACAGGACAGGGCAATGTGTGCTCAGCCTGGCTGCCCCTCCAGCCTCCTGGGCTCTATTTCCAGGCAGTTTTGCCCTTTGTGTGATAAGGGCTTTATCTGATGCCACAGGAACTGGCTGAGGTAAGTGGCATTAAAGAAACTCGTGTTTCATTAGGACAAAACAACTGTCTGTAATCATCTCAACGTTTCAGCTCTTGGAGATGCATTTAATCAATCCATTCCCAGTAAACCAGTCAGAGGGAATTTTGTCAACCTTCTGGAATAAAAACCCATGACAAGGAAAAGACAAAACAGCTTTATAATCCCTACAAACACTTCCTTTCTCATAATTAGTCTAGCAAAGCAGGAGCTGGTTTTTTGGGGCTATGTTGCATTCATTTGGTGGGGAAGGTGCCACCTTCTATTCATTTGCAGCGTTTGGGGAATTTTGGAAGACCTGAAGGAGGTGAAAGCACTTCGAGCAGAGCCTCTTTTGCCAGTAGAGGAAGAGAAAACAAATGAAAGCTGTAGGATGAAACATCCAGCATGCCAGCAAGGCTTCCCTCCACAGCCAGGCAAAAGCCAAGGGAAGAGGTGAGAAGAGAATTGATCAGGGCTGGGGGCAGATCCCAGCTGCTCACATCGTTCATTTGGAGCAAGCAGGGCAACAGGAAAAGAGGACAGAGAGTGTAAAGAGAGAGATAACCTGTCACTAACCCCAAAACTGGCCTTTCCTTCAGCACAATCAGGACACTTTTCACACCAAGTGTTCTTTAAGTAATTAATTAATTCCCTCCCTGATTCACACCTCTGACAGCACGGGGAGGGGTTCAAGATGCTCAAGTGACACACTAAAACTTCATAAATCCACACTGAATGAGGCACTGGGGATGAACACCCATCACAGAGCACAGACAGACCTGCAGCACACCAGCAGTTTGCAAAGAGCACCCACAGCTTCAGGGTGAAAGAGTTTGGGAAAAAGATGATGGAAATTCAAGAGAGAGGTCTGACAACTGTGAACTGGGATGCTGCTGGGTATCAACACCTGAATGTGAGAAGAAGCCTAACTCCTGACAGCTAAACACAGGGCACAGCTGGATGAAAAGCCTTTCCAGAAAGTGTTGGATAACAGGACACTTAAATCCTCCCTCCAGGATTCCAGAGGCATTTGGCCTAATGAGAAAGAAGCCCCAAACCAACACACAAATCCCAAACAAAAGTATCAGGGCTTCACTTGTAGTGCTGGAAAATGTGGATGAACAAAGAGTTTGTGCATCTTACCTGTACTGTGTCCAGGTATTTCAGCAGCCCAGGCTCCAGTTTCTGAAAGTTAACAGTGGCCAGTGCTAGTGGGGAAAGAAAAATGGGTTAATTTAGACTCATCCAAAATGTCTCCTTAGGCAGCAGCCCAGCAGGAGGGAACTGCAACACCTTCTGAACCCCCAAAATAACCTCCTCAGAAATTTCCCATCAAAGCCTTCACTTGGTATGCAGAATCCAAGTGGACCAGAGCACAGGCCATCTTTCAGCTCTAATGTGCAGAGATATTAGAGAGACAGAGCATCAGAGCAGCTCCTGGGGTGTCACCAGCTCTAATCAGAGCCTGTAAAGCACTTGGAGATCCTCACTTAAAAGGCACCACATAAAGGCAAACTGATTAGAAAGTCCTGTCTGGATGCCACACTCCTCTCCCAGGCTTTAGCTGCAGGAATCCCTACCCAGGCAATATCCTACAGCTTGTCATGTCTGTGGGGGTGAGTGAGAGCAATCACAGCACAAGAGAACCACAGAGAACTGGAATTGGAAGAGTTCTCTGTGCTTCTGCCCCTCCTCAGGCTCTGGAGTGGGAACACCTGCCTGTGGACAGGACACACTAATCTGGGATCAGTGTCCCAGCCCCTGGCACACCCCTGAACCATTTTCATACCTGCCAGCCCTTGGTTCTGCTGATATTTGTCCCAAACAAACTCTGCAAACGCAGCAGCGATGATGTGATTCGGCATTAAAAATTGACTTCTAACAAGAGAGCTGCTATCAAACCCAGCCCCAGTTGTGTCAGGCAGAGCACTTCAAACAGAATATTTACAGAAGAAAAAGCTCACTTCTCACTATTTATACCTTGATTTTAATAGGCTGACCTATGTAGTGCACTGAGCTGAAGAATTCAGCACAGAAAACATGAAGGGAGAACAAAACAAAACGTGGATTTAGCACTGATGTAATACAGTAGCTGGCAATTCTGAAGGAGAACAGGCCCAGCTCTGCTTTTCGTGCAGATTAACAGCACACCATGGAAAGCAGAACCAGTCCCCAGAGCCTTATTCATCATTCTCAGGGGATGTTCTCTCCACACACACAAACAAGGTGTCCCACCATGGTCCTTCAGCCACGGCCTGCAGGCACAGCAGAGGCTTTATTCTGAGCTCCCAGAAGGGCTTTATCAGGTCAGATCAGCTTGGGATTCTTGCAATCAGGTTGGTTTGGGTTGGAAGGGAGCTTCAAGCTCATCTCATCCCCCCAGGGACACCTTCCACTGTTCCAGGTTGTTCCAAGCCCTGTCCAACCTGGCCTGGGACACTGCCAGGGATGGGGAGTGACTCCCAGGGCTCTCCTTTAGCCCCATCCTCACCACCCTGCTGCTCTTCCACCTGGAGCCCTGCTTGTTCCACACACCTGATCAGTGACACTCGGCTGTAATGAGCAGATCGTTGTGACATCCAAGAGGCAAACTGGGATCAAAGAGTTCCCAGCAGGAACACGCAGGAAAAGACAACTCAGGACAAGAAGGAGCTCTGAGGCAGCAAACATTCCCTCGGGAGATGAGGGCCAGGCAGGGATTTCCACAGCAGCCCTTCTCCTGACAGCTCTGTGGCAGGCAGAGAGTGACTCTGTGTGGTCACAGCTGAAAACTGCTGCACAGCCAAAAAAATCCAAAAGACAAGATCACCGTGCTGGTGAAGGCCTGGGACTTCAGGCAATGCATTTATCCCTCTCATACTGACATGGAAAGCAAAAGGAGGTAAAAAAAGGAGGGAGAAATCTTTCCCTTTAATCATCTCCATGCTTGAGATTGGAATATAAACATTATTTATGACTGAGTGATAACAGGAGCACTCCAAGTCTGTACCCTGCAAACACTAAATTTGGGGGAGCAGTCACACCTCAGGCAATTGGCAGGACCACAGGAGAGAGCAGAGGCCAAGGACAGAGTGAATCCCAGCTGAAACTACCAGCAATTCTGAGAATCAGTGCCCCAAACAGTCTGACTTAGGGCTCAGTGAAATTCAAGCAGCTGCACCTGCACTTCTTCAAAGGGAAAAGGAGGAGGGTGCTAAGCAGCATTTAATAAACTTATTAGAATTATACTTTGTATAAGGTAAATGGATGTTCTGCACATCTGACACCCTCCTTTACCCACCTAAGGTTTTACACCCCAAAATAAACTTGCTGAGAAGATGATGCTGCCCCACAAACTACTGCTACATTTACTGCTGAAATGTAGAATTCAGAATCAAGGTTTTGATGGACATTTTTTTCTCCTCTTTTTAATTGCAAAGCAGCTACCTTAGGAATGAGTTATTGCTGTTAGTAATTGCTGAGGAACTCATTTAATATATATTGAAATGAAGCCACAAGTAGCATTTTCAGCCTTGTAGTCTGGTGAAACATGAAGAAATGCTGGGTGCTGCCATCTCTTGACCGAGAGGGAAGTAGAGATGCCCAATCCTTCACACAGTTTATATGGAAAATAAACTACTCTAAACCTTTCTGGGAAGGGCCTGGCCTTGTCCTGGGGTGCACCATGCAGCCAAGGGGTCCCTCCTACCACAAACAGAACACACTCGGTGGGTGCAGAGGGTGAATTAATGTCCTGTTTCCCTTCCAAGGCCACATTCCCCAGAGATCACCGCCCTCCCTCACCTCTACAGGCACTCACCTCCTTCCACCAAGCCAAAGGACAGCCCATTCTTGTTGTCTGAGGTCATCAGCAGCTCCACAATCCCTCTGTTTAGCAGGGCCTAGGTTAAAAAGAGCAAAAGCCATTGTGTTAACAGAGTTTAGCACTTCCCAGGATATTAAAGCACTGCAATATCACCTTCTGTGGGGACAGCCTGCAACTGGCAGTGGCTTGGAATGAAGTATTATTATGCCTGTGACATCTCCCATTCCTCCTGAAGGTTCCCTGCCAATTTTTCCCAGCTTAAAGACAACTGGAAAATCTTATTTTGTTTTAGAAAGCTGGATTGGTTTCTCACTGATGCATCCAACTGCAGGATTTCAGCTTCTGAGATCAATTTAATAAACAGCTTCACTGCTTTCATCAAAAGAGGGATTCAGGTGGAAAGAGGAAGGGAAAAGCAGCTCAGGCTTCCTGACTGCCTGACAGTGGAAGCTGGAAAGAGGGAAGAGCTGATTTTCCAAGGAATGCCATCACAGGACAGCTCGGGTACAAATGTACTTCAATAACCAATGAATTTAGTTGTTCCTCAATATAACAGCACTGGAGGAAACAGCACTCCAAGGTTTTAAAATCCACCTGCACACACCAGGTTCTTCCCATTAGGATTGTTCCCTTGCAGCTGGCTCTGAACACAGCAGTGGCTGATGTTTGAAGGAAACTTTAGCTGTTAATTAACCACTCATTTCACTGTATCTGCATTGGAAGTCATTCCTCCAGCTCCCACGAGCTCCGAGAACAAGGCTTCAGTCTCTTCAGTCTAAATTACTAATTGTGAGAAGTGATAAAGGCCTTTGTTTATTGCCCCTGTCTGCACAAAGAGCAGACCTGGGCACGGCACAGTGTCTGCATTAGGGAAACATCACAACACAGAGGCTTCAGACAAACCCCATCCAGAGCTAGGGCAGCCTGGTGACTTTACCAACCCATCACCCCCAAATTTATACCTGAACAGATGCTGGATTCGGACAAAATTCAGCTGCTGAGGGAACTGGAATTTCTAACCAATTTTACTAAGGTAATTCTTTGAGCACTGCATTAACATTAAGTTTCTTCCCCTCCAGATGGGTGTAAATGCAAAATGGAGAAAAAGCAGAGCTGCCACACACTAAATGGCTCCCGGGGTGCAGCAGAGAAGCAGGAATAAAAGCTCAGTTCTGTGTGGGAGGGGTCATGCCAAAACACCCTTTCCTGGCCTTCACTTTTAGGAAGGTAAAGGCATTGCACCCAAAAGAGTGAGGTAAGCACAAGGATTTGAGGTTTTGTGTGAGCTGTGGGTGTTTTTCACTGAGTATATTAATTCCAGGAATATTGCAACTCAGTCATAGATGCTAGATGTGAATTAATCACCTTGCCACAAACCAGAACAAAGACTCAGAGCCTCACCTCCCATTAGAACCCACTCCAACCAAAAACGAAGCCCTGCAAATCCTGCTTTCCCACATTTTCATCTCTAACCACTATTCTATACTTCCTCAGATGTAAATTGCACACAGTCCCAGAATATGATGAAACAGCACTGCAAAAACACACCCACAGGCCTGGCAGGGGAATCTGCCCTGACAAATCTGAAACAGCACAAGCTCTTTCCTCACCGAGCCATGGAAAAGCAAGGACAAGCCTGCAGGCTGTTCAGACCCCCAGAATCTCTGCCCAAGTGTGAAAACCACTTGCTTGGCATTATCTCTAATTTGTTTATAAGCACACTTCCGATTTAACCCTGTAAGCAGAGTTAAATCGCTGCACGAGATGGAGTGGGTGCAGGAGCTGGCACAGCCCTGAGGGGATGAGCACTCCTGCCATGGGATTTGTTTTGTCTGTACACCCTGAGCAATAGGACAGCCTGAGCCTCGGGGTGCTCAGGGTGAAGCTGGGGTACCCAAAGGTTTTCAGAAGGATCCCATAATCCTGCAGCACAAGAGCAAGACTGGATGGGTGACCCCCCTCACGTGCAGCAATACCTTTAAGCATTCAGTGAGAAGAAATTAAACAAAAAACCCTGTGAGAGACACTGCAGATCTTGTTATCTGCCTGGCCTGCACTCGTGCTGGGGGCAAACAAACAGGTCAGACTGCTGTGAGATCCACCAGGATAATCCAGCCTGCCTGGGCACGGGACAACTCCTAATCACTCACTCAGAGCAGCCAGGGCACAGTTTAATCTCTTCCTGACAGGGGTAAGGGAGGCATTATGCAAATTAACCTGCCTGACACTGAGCCCCAAATTACGTAAGTTTAGGAGCATGCTGGTGGCTTGTTTCCATCAACTTTCCTCCCAGGAAAGTCAACAAAGGGAAACCTTTATCAAATATCATCTAAGAGAGGCAAAACAGGACCCCCAAGTGACAGCTCTTCAATGCCAACTCTGCAATACAGACACTCCCCAGCTCCCTGTCACCCTCTTCTCTGGAAGACATAACACAGATTTATAACACAGAGGGTTGAGTACCAACTCTTCCACTCCAGGAGGAAACATCCAAGGAAAATGCAGCTGGGTAAAGGCACTTATGCTTTCAAGGGTCTCTCAAACCACACTCAAAAGTTATACAGAAAAAAAGAAAACACTTTTGAAACATGAAATGTGGAAAGATTAAAAGAAATAATCCTCAAGTATCTGCACTGATTGTGCTCTGTAAGGAAGATGATTTATGTGAGAGATTGACACAGAAACGAGTAAAAGAGCCACCATTACCATTTTGACATAGGTCATGTAGTTTGGGTCTTTGGCATAGGAACCGTATTCATTCTCCACCTGCACTGCAATGATGGGACCTCCTTTCTTGTACTGTGGGGGGCAAAAGGGAGAAAGAAGGTGTTTACCACAATTTCCAACCACAGGAACCAAAATCACACTGGCTGCAGGAAAGATGCACCAGCATCAGACCGACTCAGCTCCACCCTCCCGTGCTCCCAAAGTGACACAGAAAACCACAGCCTGTGCTGATTCCTGGAGCCAAACTGGTACAGTTGTTACTGCCTCACCCTGCTGCTGTCACACACAGCCCACACTGCCCTGTGCAGCCTTTCCCAGCCCTGGAGAGGGAAGAGGGTTGTGCTTGCCTGGAGAGGGACAACAACGCGCATCAGGCGGTCGAAATAGGCGTCCACAGCTTCTGTGAAGCCTTTGTACGTTGTCCTCAGCTGCATCTCGGGGTCCTGCAGCAGCCAGCTGTGGAGAGCAGGAGAGGAATGTGTCAGAGAGTCCTGTCCAGCCACGCAGAGGTATTTCACCCACTGACACTGTCACACCTGGCAGGGAGCACTGGTGCCACCCAGCCGAGCCCACAGCGCAGTTGGGACACCCCGAGCTGTGAATTACACCACGTGTCCATCACTCACACTTGGAAATAAATCCAGGCTCCAGTTCCCAATCTCTTCCCCTTCTTTTTGTTCTGCATTTCAGGCCTAAACTCATTGCATCACCTCTAGCAATAATATTTCAAGGGCTAATTTTACCACTCTAAAGTGAATTCCGTGCATTCCCAAGGGCACTCTACAACCAAGTGCTCCTTCAAAAGAGCCCAATCCTTTCTCAAAACCAAGATTTATGTAGTTGTTCCTATTGTTTCCACTGCTGATTTACAGGGCTGGGTTCTGTCTGGAGTTAACAGAAAAAAGGGCAATTTGTTGAAAAGCAGAACAACATAATACTGTAATAATTTTAGAGGAATGAGCCTGTATCTTCCTTTTCTCTGCAAAATGAGGCCTTAACTAAAATACTTTCAAAGGTCTTAAAAAAACTTAACTCCTCTATGCTAAATGCAGCTTTGTGGACTTAGAAAAAATCAGCTCCTCTTTAGCTTTAAAATGAGAATAGTACTGTTGCTCTTTATTAGAATTTTTAATCTGTCTGATAAAAAAAATACATGGGTGATGTGACAACAGAAGCACTTCTCATAATCTAACGTGGAGGTGGCTTCTGGCTCTGATCATGAGGAGCCCTCTCCCAGGAGTAAATCCCTGACACCTGAACTCTGATGCCAAAGACAAGTGAAACGTGAAAAGATTAAAATAAATAATCCCCAAGTGTCTGCACTGAGGTTTGTGCTCTGTGCAGGAAAGGAAAACAAGTGGTGACCTGGCACTGGCTCCACTGGGATGCAGGAACCAGGCAAGTCCCAGGGCTCTCAAAGCCTCTTACAGCTGTGTGCTTCAGGAGAAAACACAGCAGCAGGCTGGGAAAATTGTGGGGTTTTATTACTGCCAGCCATAGAATGCAGATTTCTGGACGGGCTTTTAAAATGGAGCTGAGATGAAGCAAATTCTTACATCAAGCTGCAAATCCTGTTCATGTCATACAGAGAGTCAAGGTGCAACAGCAAGATGGGTTCTCCCAGTTCTATTTTCTCGCTGTAACCATTATACCATAAAACAATTATTATTATTTTAAACACTCAAAAGAAATTTAGAAGAGCTCAATAAGGTAATGAATATTCACCTGCTTTGAGGGACACAGAAAATAAATATCTCCATCTAGCAGCCAGCCATTCCAAAGCAATTCCTTTGAAGGAGCCTTGCCTGTGTGATCAGGAGCTTGGATTTGTTTGTCCCTTGTTCTTCCCTGAACTGAACAATTTCCACACTCACCTGGGCAGACCCCCAAGGTCCCACTCGGAGCAGATGTAAGGTCCAGGGCGCAGAATCACCCACAGTCCATTTTTAGCTGCCAGGGAAAGGAAGGCCCTGGGGATCCAGACAGAGCAATTATTGTCTGCCTGCAGAACTCCCACTCCTAATACTCCCATCACCACCATGAAATTTAGGTACCAAAGCAGAAGGGAATTGCTTGATGAAGCAACTACACTGGATTGGTGCTAAATTGATTAAGTTCTAAGGCAGGGGAAGGAACGAGTCCCCACTACCTGATCAAGGCACAGCTGGAAATAGCATCTTCACCCAAACCCCACACACCCCCTCCCCTCCAAACTGGAGTATTTAATAGCAGAGCTGCCTGTGCCACATACCTTAGATCCAGGTTTTTACTGAAGTCAAACTTCCCTCTTTCCTTTTCATGCAGGTTCCATGGCACGTACCTGAAAGGCAGAGTGAGGGCAGTGGAAGTCAAGGACGAGGTCAAGGATGAGGTCTGGGATGAGCAAAGAAAACCCCAGGCCCCACTATTGCTTCCTGTGTCTTTTCCCACAATAAGAAGTATGGAAACACATTGTTATGGCCCGCTGGAATTCAGGTCCCACTGGTGAGGTCCCTGTGAGGCCTGGGCAGGGAGCACACTTACGTGGTGAGGGTGTTTAAGCCACAGGCTTTCATTTTCAGCATCCGATCTTCCCAGTACTCCCGGGGCACTCGGAAGTAGTGCATGGAACCCCCGAAAATGCGGAAGGGCATCCCTTCCAGCAGGAACTGGGAGTTGTCTGTCTGCAAGCCCAGCGTCCTCCCCCACAGCCCCAGAGGGGTCAGCTCACTCCAGTTAAACCTGCAAGAGAAAAGGAGACATATGAGCAGCCGGTCCTGGGGGAGAAATGCGTCCTCCTCATTGCAGCTCACCCAGCAGGACCAGCTCTGCCCTTCCTGCTTCTCAAGCAAAGCACACTCTTGGTCAGACAGATTGTTCAGAGGGCTCTGAGGCAGTTGGAAGATCTTCCCAAGATGTGGATTCAATATTCATTTCACTGGCAGCTTCTCCCCTGAACACCCAAGCCACTGTGCCATGCTCTACACCTGACACGGCACAGAGTGAGAAAACACTTGCTGAAATCATGGATGGGGAAGTTTTCACTCACGATACCCACAAACACTTCCCTAACTTATGGAATTTAGGATCTCCCTGCTTTGCAGTAGGATGGCACATGGCTGATTTCCAGATCCATGTTCCAACAGCATCTGCATCTCAGTACTGCCATCCTGAATGTCGTGGGGACTCTGGCATCTTCCAACTCAAGGCATAGAAAAAATAAAACCCCCTCACCTGTTCCCTGTCAACAGAGAACCTTTTCCTCAACTTAGCGAGCCCCCTGGATTATACTCATTACCCAGGAGAGACTAAGTCAGCTGTCACCACAAACTTACCTCTGCCCACATCACTGCTCAGGTTAATCCTGGAAATGTCATTTGCCAGAGGAACCAGAGCCACGGGGACAGCAGCTCCTCGGCACTTACCAAGGGGAGCACTCCTCTTGGGTCAGCCCCTGCACTACTCAGGGCCTTGCAGGCCCCCCAGCTCACTCTGGCTGAGCCAAAACCCCGTTTTATCAACAAGCCTGGGCACAGAGTGGTGTCACTGCCTCCGTCAGACCAGCCCAGTGGCACAGCTCTGAATGCACAGAGAGTGAACGCACACAATGGCAGCTTGTTCCTTATCAGAGCCAGATGTGAGGAATGAATTCCCAGCTCCAGAAAGCAAGAGTGACCCACACATTTGGGAGAAACATCCCAGTGAGAGAAGAGAGGTGCCTCCAGCAGCTGCCTAAGCTATGTGTAAAGCAGTTGTTAGCAGAGGGTGAGGATGCTCAGAGCTCGTGGCTTGCAGGGATTGCTGACCAGCAGCCTTGCCTGTCCTCTGACAGGACAGGGAGACTACAAAGGAGCTAAATCTAAGGCTTGCAGGGTACTGCACGGGCTGGCTGACAAGCTCAGAGGGTACCTGAGTGGCACAGCATTCTCACAGGGCTCTGAAACAGCCGGCAGCAGGCAGGGGAAATACCTGGAAAAGGAAGCCAGATGAGATATTCACTGCCTTCAAACAGACTCACACTGATTGTCCAGCCCTTCACAGAAACAGCGCTGAGCAAGGAGACTCTGATGTGTCCCAAGGTGGGGTAATAACAACAGTTTGTGATGATAGTGTAGCTCAGGTAGGAGAAATTAGTACAAAACACAAATCTGCCACATTTAAAGAGTGACTGCCTGAGTAAGAACAGGACCAAAAATGCTCATCTACGTGAGAAAAGTAGGTACAGCCAGAGAATGATGACGTGAGGCTGGGAAATGGCAGCACTGCTCCCAAGGAATTGTTAGGAATTTCAGCAGCCAGGGATGGGGTTCTCGAGCCCCACACAGGATACCCCATGGCCACCTGCCCCTCTAGGCTGCTAAATTAGTCTCTAACTTTGGTAAACCAAACCAGCAGCTACATCTACTTCTGTTTGAGGTGGAGAGCCTGAGGTGGAAAGCTCAAAGGGGTCTGGAGCTGCAAAACTCCAGCTTTTAAAGATGAGGTTGGAAAAGAGTTTCCAAGTTGTTTCTGAGCTAGGTAGAGCCCTAAATTACCCCTGCACACAGAAGTGCTGCTGACTGGTGCCAGGATGAAGGCTGTGCTCAGGAAGCACACATAGCCAGATAAAAATAAACTAATCACTTAAGCTCATCTTCCTAATCCCAGGCATAACTAACCTGGCACATTCCCATCCAGTTTCCCACTTGAAAACTCCCCAGCTCCAGTGCTTCTCTCCCCAGGAAGGGCTGGTAGGAAGCTCCCAGGCTCCCAATATTTTCAACACATTATCCCAGATAGCCTGAAACCCACATTTCTCATTAGGATCTATGCAAGTAACCTCAGGAAAAAAAACACTTCTGTGACTCAGCAGAGCTTCATCCTGTTACCCTGAGCTGGACTGCCACAGTTTTAAGTGTCCCTGGACTCTGTACTGCCTCCTGAGAGCAATTTATAGCTCCCAGCAGATTTTTTTTCTCACTTCTGTAATGACAGCACAGGTTGCAAATAATCTTTTTTTTTGCTTTGTTAAAGGTTCCTGGCCTTCTTTGTACCCCACAGCAGCCATCCCCAGGAGTGTTCCAGGCCAGGCTGGATGGGGCTGGAGCAACCTGGGATAGTGGAAAGTATCCCTGCCCATGGCAGGGCGTGGGACTGGGTGATCTGTAAGATCCCTCCCAACCCAAACCATTCCAGGATTCCATGATTCTGTGATTTCATCTCTGCTTCAGGGAAGTCTGTTTTGCAAAAAAACCAAAACCAACCATTCCATTACCAACTAACCCTAGAGCAGAGACTCTGAAGCTGGATTGGACAAGTAAGTCCAGTAAGATGGAGTAAGACTTTTAAAGATGGAATTTGAAGTGCAAAATAAGACACATGGAAAAGAAAAGTCGCAATTAACTTCTAAACCAAACAGCCACGATGTTCATGCTTGTAAAAGAGAAATGTGGCTGAAGTCTTCTCTGCAAGAGAGATGTAGTTTTGGTGTTCAACCACCCCGTATCCAGACCAGTTGGGAGACAAAGCTGATGGAAAAGAAAACAGCCAAACCAAGGCAAAAAGCCATTAAGTTCTTTGCTGATGCTAAAGGACGCGCTTCAGAGGACAAGGGACTGTGCCGCTAATCCCTAAGCTCCACTGAGACCTCCGAGGGCTTTGCTGTTTATTCTGGGCTTCCTCTGGCCAGAGGAAAGGGAAAGCCCCGAGCCGCCCCGGCTCCTGCCCCGCACAGCCCCGAGCCCACAGACCGCGGGGGAGGCAACAACCACAACACCTCACAGCTCGGCTTCTCGTGGATACAGCGCTTTATCCAGGACACAGCGTTTTACGGACAGACTCCTGCAGGAGACCTGTGGATATCAGGTGCGAGGTTTATTTAAAGCTTTGGGTGATTCCGGCACGGCGGCTGCGTTACCCGCTCCTTCCCTTCCTTCCCACGCTCCCGCTCCGCTGCGGGAATCATGGGAGCGGAGCTCTGACGGGAAAA
>VZRO01001317.1:61108-77400 GCA_013397915.1 Daphoenositta chrysoptera
CCTCCCGCCCCCTTTCCGCCCCCCGCCTTCCGCCCGCGGGGCCGCCGGGAGCTGTAGTCCTGCCCCGTGAGGGAGGGAGGGGAGCCGGCACTCGCATAGCGGGCAGCGCTTCCTCCTCCTCCTCCTCCTGCTCCTCCTGCTCCTGCCCCTCCTGCCCCTCCTGCCCCCCGCCCGGCACCGCGAACAGGACCGGCGGCAGCGGCCCGAGCTGGTGAGCGGGAGCTCGGAGGGCTGGGGAAGGGGGAGGAAGGGGAAAGCTTGGCATAGGTGGTGGAAAAGTTGATGCCACCCGGCCTGGCAGGAGGCGGCCGGGTCGGGGCCGGGTCGGTGCTGGTGGCAGAGCGGGCAGGGGAGGGGCCGCCCTTCCCGCGGAACCTGAGGGTCGGCAGGGCTGGGAGGGACCCCCCTGCCGAGGGGGTCGGGGAGGGACCGTCCCCGGAGGGGCTGGGTGGGCACAGGCAGCAGCAGGCGGACAGCGAGGCTGGGCTGAGCTCTGCAGACAAGCACGGCTGCCTTTGCCAAAGGCCACGGCAGAGGGGCCCTGCTCAGCCCACGCACCTTCGGGACTCTTGTCCAGCGGCTGCCCCGCCGTCCATCAGGAATCCAGCCCCTGGTGTCCATCAGGAGTCCAGCCCCTGGTGTCCAGCAGGGCTCCAGCCCCTGGTGTCCATCAGGGCTCCAGCCCCTGATGTCCATCAGGAGTCCAGCCCCTGGTGTCCAGCAGGGCTCCAGGGTGTGGTCCCCAAGCCCTGCCAGCAGTCACACTGATAGAGGAAGTGGCTGAGCTCAAGGACANCAGCAGGAGTCCAGCCCCTGGTGTCCAGCAGGAGTCCAGCCCCTGGTGTCCATCAGGGCTCCAGCCCCTGGTGTCCATCAGGGCTCCAGCCCCTGGTGTCCAGCAGGAATCCAGTCCCTGGTGTCCAGCAGGGCTCCAGCCCCTGGTGTCCATCAGGAGTCCAGCCCCTGATGTCCATCAGGAGTCCAGCCCCTGGTGTCCAGCAGGGCTCCAGGGTGTGGTCCCCAAGCCCTGCCAGCAGTCACACTGATAGAGGAAGTGGCTGAGCTCAAGGACAGATTTATTTGCTCTGCGCTCACCATGCAGCGCTTGCAGCTCTCTGCCTCAGCCACCTCTACGTTTCTGAGCTGCCTGAACCAGCAGTAATTCCTCCTCCTCCTCTCGTCCATCAGGTGCTTCTCAGTGAAGAGAAGATAATTCAGAGAGACCAGAGATGCCTTGGCCGAGCAGGAAGAGAGACAAAGCAGCAGCAGCAGGTCTGTGCTGACATCCTGACTGATTCAGCATCTCTCATTTGAGGTTCCAGGCTCTAGTGAAAGTACAGAAAGCTGTGTTAACCGTCTGCCTTTCACAGCCAGTGCCTTACAGACAGCATTTCCTGTGCCAAACGGGCTGAGCACCCGAGCGGGACTGGGACAAGCCTGCTCTAGGTGTGTGATGAGGACAGTGATGTATTCTCAGCACAGGGGGTTGGGAAATGTGATTCAGGCCCGTTGGTGCAGAGCTTTCAGGTCCTGCACAGCAGAGCTGGTCGGTCAGAGCACACCCAGTGCAGTGCCAGGAAGCTGATGTGGTACCAGCTGCACGAAAAGGAAAGCAAGAACATTGCACTGGAGGCACCATGATGTGGTGCTTAAAGTGTAAAATGAAAAAATTGCACAGTTGGCTCATCTGTGCCACTCATCTGCTTGATCCACTTTAGCAAGTAACCATCTTCTTACCCTTTAATCACTTCTTAATAATTGGGGTTTTTTTGTCCTGAAGAGACAAAGGATGTGGATCCCTTCTGAACAGGTAGCTCAGTGGAGGTTAAGCTAAGATTTCCAGCTACTGCAGGAATTGAAATAGCTTGGTTTGCTGCTGAATGTTCCTCTTACCAGATTCACCTAAATCTACTTTGTTGCCTGCAGCTGATTTCTCAGCAATTAATTTAAAAAATTCAACCACACTTCATGTGGGCAGACATGGTTTGTCCTGAGGTTTTTTTGTTACTAACTGGGACTATTAAACTACATTTGTGCACACTGCACAAACACAAAAATATCCTTATTTCAGATGCAAATTAGAAACACTCAGAATCACTGGTGCATAATGCTGCTACCTGAGCACCTGAGGTGCCCCAAACACCTGCTGCAGTCAAATATGTGAAACCAGCTTGGACAACTAAAGTATTTTTGAAACAAAATGTGTTTTATCTCAATGTCTTTTAAGATAAAGAAGAGCCTGATGCTAAAATTGCCAAAGCTGAGGAGAAGGCTTCGGATAAGCAGGAAGAAGAGAAGTCTGCAAAACCTCCAGCTGGGAGATCCACATCAGGATGGAAGAACTGGAAGAAAAAAACATCTGAGTCCAGTGGGGAGGAAAGCAAGATCACATATTGTCACTGGCTGCTGAAATCAGAACCAGAGAGCAGGCTGGAGAATGGGGTGGATGTGAAGGTAAGCCCTGACACCCCCTCACTGAGCAAAGGACACCAGCAGTGTCACCCCTGCCCAGCTTTAGTGCCCAGATGCTGAGGGACTAAAGCATCAGACAACTCAGATTGTTCTTTCTTCTCAAAACCCATTTGTCTTCCTGGAAATAGAAAAACAAAATGTTCTTGTCCAAGGTGACAACCTTGGGGTTTCATACGTAAACAAGGCATAAGACAAGAGGAAATGAGGTCCTCAGGATGCTGGGCTGTGGATCACAGGAGCAGCATCTATTTCAGACTCTGCCTTTACACTGCTGCTTTGTACAGGTTTTTCTGTAGGCCCTGTGGGAGATAAAAATGGTGTCAAGTTTGTGCTATAATTGAAGGAGCTGCTAGCAACAAATGCTTAGGCTCAAGGCAGACAATGACACTGTAAAGATCAGAAACCTCCTGAATTAATCTTTATTTTCGTTTCATTTGGCAGTTCAGCATTGATGACTTGAAAGCTCAGCCTAATCAGACAACCTGCTGGGATGGAGTAAGGAACTACCAGGTAGGAAGCTCGTGGGGTCACTGGAGTAGCAGTAGGAAGAAGGTGGCTCTGCCCACAGCTTTTCCTTTGCCTGAGGCGTTTCCTTTCAGGCCTGTTCATGCAGGTGCATTTTGGCAGGAATCTGAAGTCAGCTCCTGCTTAGTGGCCTCTAGGTCAGAGGTGGATTCAGGCTGGGAAATACTCTGTCAAATCATCCAGTTTTTCTTTCGTTTAGACCAACCTTTGACACCTTACAGCAAGTCTGTACTTACCCAAATACTCTGTCAGTGTACAGCTTTCTGTTCCAAAGGAATTCCACGTGTGCTTCCCCTGCTGTGTATGATCCCTGTCCCATACAGGATTCCCTATCCCATACAGGATTCCCTATCCCCCTAGACATGATCTGCTCTGCTCTCAGTTGTTTGCTGACAACTCTCCTGGGCAAGGGTGGCTGAGCTGTTGAATTCCCACACACTTCCTGACCAACAGGATCCTGTTCTTTTAGCCTTGTTTTTACTTAATTTCATTCCAACACAGAAACATCTCTATGACAACTGTAGGAAACATTACCCGAGTAGTTCTGAAGCACATCTGCCTCTCCTCTTGTTGGTTCCTGTTCTTGGCTGCTTGTAATTTAGCCCTGAGAACTTGATGGAAAGAGCTGAAAGTCTCTTGTTTACTCCTGACAGGCAAGGAATTTCCTGAGGTCCATGAAACTCGGGCAGCAGGCCTTCTTCTACCACAGTAACTGCAAAGAGCCTGGCATTGTGGGCATCGTCGAGGTGAGTGTTTTTTGGGGAGAGGGGAGCAGTGATAATTAATGGGTTATCAAACAGCTCATTACTTGTGTGCCAGCACCAACGAGTGCAGGAGTTGTCCAGTGAGAGCAGGGAATGAGCTCAGGACACCTCAACACTGCAGGGCTGACTCAGTCTTGTGTCCCCAGAGAGATGGAACCAAACTGTGCTGTTTTCCTGCTGACATTTCGGGGCACTCCCAGTCCAGCCAAGTGTTGTTCCACACTCGGATTCCAGTCTGACTCACTAAATTCTAGTCAGCAGAGCCCACAAGGCAGTAGAATAAACCCAGGGCACAGAGCAGCTTTTTCTTTAAGAGGAGAGCTCCTCACAAAGATTATCATCAGCTGCCCAGTTTTTCTCTGTGTGTTCCTTCCACACTGATCTCCAGCAGGGGATGCTTCACTGCTCTGCACTGCTCTGACCCAAGAAAGGTAAAGCAAACTGTTAGAATGGAGTTCAGGGAAAGCAAGGCTGATTTTTGCACCAGGATTATTCCTTGTCACATTTCATACCCGTTGCTGACAGGTGTTTTGAACTGATGGAAACTTTCTTCTCCCCTTGTGCTTCAGATCGTAAAGGAGGCGTACCCTGATCACACACAGTTTGATAAGAAGCATCTTTATTATGACTCCACCAGCAAAAAAGAGAACCCCAAATGGTCCATGGTAATGTACTGTGTTAAATACAGCTGTTCAAGCTCTGTGTGCAAGCCAAGAGAAGGGAGCAGGCTCTTTGCATCACATTGAAAATCTTAAGCTTCTGTCCTGGCCTAGCTGCCTTTTTCTCTCTCAAGAGAAAATCCAATCCTGTTTTCTCTGCTTTTTCCCCTACCCCCTCCAGAAGGCTGCCAAAATGTATCTCCCTAAATTTCCAAATCTTGGCTGCAGAGCTGGCCTCCCTTCATTTTCAAATCTTGGCTGCAGAGCTGGCCTTCATGCACGGCAGAACCCCGAGACAGGAAAATGAGCTAAGAACCACTGTCAGTGCACAGCGAACAAAGCTGTAGTTTTGAGGCACATTAAATTGTAGGGAAGGGAGTGTTCATGGGCTGGCTACATCCCACATCTTAATCCTGGATTGTCTGTGACGTGAATGCACCTTGCTGGTGCACGGTGCTGATTCCTGCCAACAAATCACCTGCCACAAGCACTGGGAAGTTCCTTTAGCCTTGAGCAAGGCCAAGCTTGCAGGCTGTTAGTGCACACCAGTTTTAAATCTTGATCCCTCAAAGACCTCATGGGATATCTGGAGGCTGTCCTTGGCTAAGCTGGCCCTGTGCTGCCCCTCCCCTGCCAGGTGGATGTGCAGTTTGTGAGGATGACCAAGCGCTTCATCCCCCTCTCTGAGATGAAGGTTCACCACCTGGAACACAAAGCACATGGGGGGCCCCTCCAGAACATGATGCTCTTTGCCAAGCAACGTCTGTCTGTCCAACCCCTGACACAAGGTGAGAACCCCCCAGGGACTCTTGAGTCCCTCTGTCAGCCCTCAGAGGAGCTGGAAGTTTCACTTACGGCTTTCTGTTCCTTACCACAGAGGAATTTGATTTTGTCTTGAGCCTGGAAGAGTAGAAGCCATGTGAAGGCAGCACAGCTCCCCCCCAGCCTGCTGATGCCTGCTCCTCCACCAGCACAACTTTCAACTTTACCTGCTCAGCCACAGCACCATGAACCAAGAGCCACAGCCACACGTCCCTTCCCCTGACAGTGTTAGTTTTGCTTATTTTTTCAATAAATAAAGCATTTTGAGATCAACTGTAGCTACTTGAGTTTTAATAGCGGGGAATCTGCAGTTTAGCTCTTGAAGGAAGAAACAGGTACATCCTCTTTGTTGAGTTTGGGGTCTAGTGCAGCTCCATGTACTGCAGAGGGACATTTTTCTGCAGGAAGGAATCCCTAAGTTCTGTCTAGAACCAGAAAATTTAAAATCATAAAATAGCCTGGGTTGGAAGGGACCTTAAAATCATCCTGTTCCACCCCCTGCCATGGGCAGGGACACCTTCCACTGTCCCAGGTTGCTCCAAGCTCTGCTCAGCCTGGCCTTGGACACTGCCAGGGATCCAGGGGCAGCCACAGCTGTGCCATGACCTCACTACCCTCAGGGAAGAATTTCTCCCCAATATCCCATCTAAACTTCCTCTGCCAGTTTGAAGCTGTTCCCCCTTGTCCTGTCACTGCATGGCCTTGTACACAAGTCTCTCTGGAGATGGATATCCAAAGCTGATCACAGTGAGCTTCCTGCAGGTACAAAAGTTTTTTTAAAATTTTAGTTCTGACATCAGGGGAATGAAAGAAAATAAAGCCAGCCTGCTCATTTTTAAGCCACATGGGTCCTCCCCCAGCACAGCTGCCAAGCACTGACACAGCTTAAAGAAAGACCAAGGATTTATAAAGATAACAAAGGACAAACTCCTCCAGCATGTTTGGAGAGCTGCACACTGTGGCATTTTTTAAAGAAAAATCTCTTCTTTTCACAGGAAAAAAACCCCAACCCAACCCAATAGAAAACATCAGACAAACTCGTGCACAGCATTTGAGAGCCAGGGCTGGCTCTTTTTAATTGGAGAGACAAAAAAACCCAAGTTTTAAAATACAGCCATTGAAAAGACGACGAATTAAGAAACATGTAAACACAGCAGAGGCTTAATTACAAGTTGCACTGCTTGGTTTGGTACTTGCCCACTCCCCTCTGCCTGGGAGAGAGGGAATGACCCAAGTACAGCACAGAACCACCAGCTCAGGGGGACAGGACTGCTCGAGCAGCACCTGCCCCTTAACATGCTAACAAAACACTGTTCTGGAGTACCTTGTCCTGGAGTGCCCCCAGCTTCTCTCTAAGGATGCTCAGCACATCTGCTCCACCCCAGACAAGCAGAGGGCCCAGTGGTGGACAGGCTGAATGGTCCATTGGAGTCAGTAAAAATGGGGATCATTTCTAAATTCTGGTTCCACACCTAGGGACACGGGGGAGAGGGGATAAAGTAGGAAAAAAAATCCCAAATCAACGTTTAGGCCCATGCACCTTTTCCAAGGGAACCCTACAGGAATGATGAGGAGATGTTTAACAGTTATCTCCTTACAGCCAGGCAATGCGCTCACATCCAGTCAGGCAGGAAAAAATCCACTCCTGGAACACAGAGACATCTCCATCCAGGAGGTTTCTTTACCACCACATGGCCTACAATCCAGGGGAATAAAGGGAATAAAGGAACTCAGCAAGGAGGGAGCTGAAGGAAAGCTGAGGAAGATTGTGAGGGCACTGCTGCGCTCAGCTCAATCATGGCAAGACAGTCTGCTATCCCCAAGGGCTCCCAGAGGAGCTTCACTTGTCCCTACAGGATTGTGCCTGGCTGCAGGACAGGCAGGTCCCCCCAGGGAGGCAGGAGGAGTGTCCCAAGTGACACCCAGGGTCCTTTGCCATGGCAGACCTGCAGCAGGTCCTCACCCCTGGCCCTGGCACAAGGTGATTGTTGTCTGCAGTGAGCTTTTGCTCCAGCCTTGGGAAGACACAGCTCCATCCACAGAGTCCCCGTGGGGGAAAAGCAAGCCACGTCCTCACGAGAGCACAGCAGAAACAGGGGGTGACACAAGCATTCAGCAGAGATGAGAGCATTAGTCCTCTACAGAGTGAGACTGGCCAGCTCTACTAAAAACCACAACCTTACACGTGGTGAGGAAAAGATAACTTACTTTGGCAAGCAGAAAACACACATTTATCACTGAAATACAGTAGCTGTCATTACATAAAAAGCTCCCCTTCCCACCCCGGCCCCACTCCCTCCACAAGCACCGTTCCACTGAACAAAGCAGAAACTTCCATTTCCCAGCTGCAAGACACCTGCTCTACATTCAGCTGTAGGACAGAGGAACTCGGTTCCAGAGCCAGAAGGACAAAGTAGCGAGCCACAAACTCAGGGAAATCCAGACAAACCCCACTTGACAGAGCTCATATCCCAGCACTTGTCCCTCCCTCGGGTGGGAGGTTTCACCACCTGCTTGTTGAAGGGCAGCTAAACAGGATGGGCATTCCCCAAACTCAGTCTACAAAGCCACATCTGATTTTTAATGGAGGAGTGACTTCCTTCTGGGAATGTTCTCATGAGTCTACTTAGCTGAAGGCTAAAAGCAGCTTATTTTAAAAAAGAAAACCCACATTCAGGTTCTCAGTTCATTGCATGCTCTCAGACCTCGCTGGTGACTTCAGCTCAGGCCTCAGGAATGTGTCTCTGGAATCGGAGCTCTGCCACCCTTCCAGCTGCTGCTTGGCTCCATCCAGCAGCCCACACAGACCTGTTTGAGCCTCCCACAACAACTGCATCCACCTTCTGCCCCCGCTCACCCTCGTCCCGCACGCGCCAGGGAGCAAACCAGACACCACACTCGTGTCCCTGCGCTGCTGCCCGTCCCTACACAAAGCCTGCTCTGTCCCAAGGACACAGGCACGGGCAGGGCAGCGTGGGCAGTGGAAACACACCCCAGCAGAGCCCCCAAGAGCTCCACGGCTGCTCTCTGCACCTCTCCAGGCTGCTCTGTAGCAGCACCTGGGAGCTGCAGGAGTGCAGCAGCCGGAGCGTGGATCTCAGGGCACTCAGGCAGCTGCCAGGACAAGACTAGGAAGGCACTGCTCCGGGCCAGGAGCCTTCCTGCCCTCTCTTCTTGCCCACCCAGCAGCACTGGGACCGTCACCGCTCTGCCCACCCCGTGCCACCTCCTCCTGTATCCACACATCTCACTCCCTCCTGCCAGCCACAGCTCCTGCTGGGACACAGCACAGCCCTGGGGCTCCATGCTGAGCCCTGCTGGGTGGCAGTCCCAGGGCCGAGTCACCTGCACCATCCAACTGCTCGAGGCAAGGAATCCAACACCAGCACGAAGAGGAAGAAGGGGAAGCATCGAGGGAACGACACCACACAATTTCCAGCAGGCCACACCACAGCCTCCGATCCCTCCTCCAGCACGCAGCTAATCACCGGGCCGTTTTCCCCAGGGAAGATTTCGGAAAGGCAAGGAAAACATCCATCCTACACAGCCCCAAAGCAACCTCCGCAGAGCTGGGGAGAAGCAGCAGGCGGGGCCGGGCTCGCTGTGTCCTGCCCCGCCGCCGGGCCGAGGCTCTGGGGGCGCAGAGGAGACGGGGCAGCCCCGCAGCCCCCGGCCATGGCCTCGAGCAGCCGAGCCCGGCCCGCAGNGAATTAAGTCAAAAACGGGTATTTATTTCTGTGAAGTCTCTGAGCGTCTCCTCCTCGGCGCCGCTGTCCCGGGGGCTCCGGCGGCCCCCCGGCCTCACTGGCGGCCGTTGTTCTCCGCGGGCTGCCCGGGGGGCTTGGCCTCGCCGTGCGAGGACGTCCCCTCGAAGCGCTGGGATGCGATGGCAGCTTGGTGGGACATGCTCTTCCTGACGATGTCCCCTTTCCTCCACAGCACCACCTCCTGCAGGGACACAGCCAAGGCTTGTCAGGGCTCGTGAGACCTTCTGCCGAGGCCTCCTGCTGCCCCGCCCGGCCCCGCAGGGTGAAGCGGGCTCAGGGTTCCACCCACAGCCAGGACACACCTGGCAGCGCAGCCTGCCTGGAATTTGGGTAGAGATCTCCTCCCTGCGGTCTGGGCACGCAGAGGGCATCCAGGGCAGCTCTGATAAGGTGAAGCACAGAAGCTCCACCACTGAGCAGAAATCCCAGGCAGGCGCTTTCCAGACTCCTCCCCACCACCACACACATCTGACCTGCATGGACACTCTTCCAGACTATCTTCCCACATGATGCATCCCAAATTCTCAGCAGGTCCTCGTCACAGTATCCCAGCCAACAATCCACAGGTCCAAGGAGAAGAGCAGCTCTGTTGCTCACCTGCTGTTTGAAGTAGCGCCTCTCCTCCTCATCGATCAGCACCAGGTTGAGGTAATAACGCACAGAGAACTTCTTGTTGATGTCCCTCATGGTTGGAGTCAGCTCATAACCAGCCAGAAAGAGCCTGATGGGAATGGACTCCCCTGGAAAGGGCACAGAGCTGTCAGCATGGACAGGATGCAGATAAAAACCAGGAGAGCAGCAGAAAACACAAACTCACACAGCCACAAACTTTGTCACCGTTTCCACAAGTGGACTAACATGAGCTAGAAGACCTCAACTCCCTTCAGAAACCAGCATGCACGGTCCACAGCCAGATCCTGCCCTTGCTGACAGCTATTCCAGCTCCACTCTAACAGCACAGGACTCTTTTGGGACCTGCATCGAGACAGCACTGCAGAAAAAAATGAGTAAGGTGACATTTTCTCTGGCAGGTGACTCTGCTGGGCAAAGGAGCAGTGGCACAGGAGATTGGCACAGAGCAAGAACACCACCTCTCTGCTCTGAGCTGCAGCAGTGCCAGCTGGTGGCCCATGCCAGCTGTGAATTTATAGCTGGTTCTGCCACTGCTTCATCCAAAGGATTAAATCATTGCAACCCATTCTGTCTCAGCTCCCTCTCATTGCACCGGAGAAGGAAGGGGATCAGATCAATCCCCTACTCTGAGCCCACCAGTGGGATAGGATGAGCACACAGAAGATGGCTGACACACTGCAAGGCTTGTATTCCCACCCCAAAATCCTTCACAAGAGGAATTCTGGGGGTTGCTGTGCCCTCTCACCTCTCACAGGTGCCCCATCCATGATCTCGTACTTCGCTATGGTGTCGTTCTCGTGGTACACGTTGGGCCCCGTGCCCGTCGTCTCCCTCTTGATGATGTCTATCTCCATGTGCTTGATCTTGATCCTCACCAGCAGGAAGTAGATCTTCCCCACAATCACATCTTTTAAATGGTACCTGGCACGAGAGGGGAGGGAACACCAGGGTCAAAGCCCGTGCAGCAGAGCAGGGCTGGGGCTGACGTGCAGGAACTTGCTGGGCAGGCACTCTGCTCCCAACCACAGCAGATGGCAAATCAACCACCCCCACCAGCAACAGCCCTTCCTTCCCATCCTCTGCTCGTCTGGAAACCCACAAGAACATTTAGCATGAGCAGATAAATTAAAAACGTAACTTCAGGCTGAGTATCTTCAAGAATCCCCTGTGACAGCAAAGGCTCCAAAGTCGGTATTTTAGGTCAGTTAAAACCAACCCAAATCACAGAACCATTTAGGTTGGAAAAGACCTCTGAGATCATCGAGTCCAACCTTTGACCAACCACCACCTGCAGAGAGATTTGTCAGCAGCAGTTGGGAGAGATGCACTAAGAGTCGTTTAAAAGAGCCCTTCCCAACTTCTTTGCTGGATTTAATTCCCACCTCAGCTGTATTGTCTGGTAAGGAACAAACATTGTATTTTGGAGACACCTGGAAGTACTGATCTGGCAGAGGATACAGGGAGTGAGAATTTACTGCAAGAAATTCATGCTGTGCTCCAGGCTCAGTGAGCCACAGCATTGCTTCCCACTCTTGGATCCAGAGATACGGGGAAAGGAGAGGAACTGTGGAGGTGCATCCTCCCCCCACCTCACCCTCTGCCTTCTTCCCAGGCTGCAGTGTGATCTGAGAAAATGCTTGTTAGGCCCCATCCTTGAAAACACCACCTGGGCTCAGTTCCTTCTGAGCTTAGCAAAAAACAGTCTGCTCCCAGGAACTCCTAACAGGCTTCTGTTTGTCTCGTGACCAGCCTTGGAAAATTTGGAAAAGCACAACATTCCTATTCTTACACTTTGAAAGAAAGGGCTGGCCCAACCTGTGGCCAGGATGAAACATTGCTATGACTGAAGCCCACCCCCTTGAAACCCTATAAAGAGCAGTCCAAAATGGGGCCCGTGGGGCTCTCCTGGGGCTGTGACCAGCAATGTCCCTCTGAGGGGCCCTCTCAGAGCCAGCAAACTCAGGTTTGCTATACCTGGTTTGCTGTATGGTCTGTCCTGGGCTGACACCCTCACACCTCAAGACCCCATCCTTCACCTGCTGGGAGATGCAAAAGCATCCAAAGTGAGGATTTCACTGACCTCTGAGGATAATTTTTCCATATTGTGCACTATTTCCACGCTATGCACACCCTTTGCACATATGCTATAGCAAATCTGGAAGTTAACAAGTTATAGTTATAGTTTAGGCTAAATGCTTGTCCCAGTTTAAGACCAATAAAGGGAAATGCTCTGGAAGGAACCTTCTGGAAGGTCACCCCAGGACAATGCTGTTAAGTGTTATTTCTCTGTTAGATTGTTAAGGTTAAGATATAAATCAAGGTATAAGTTAAGTTAAAGTACTGTTAAGTTTAAGTGTTGTTAAGCTTTAGGCCACATTCCTTTCCATCCTTGTTTACACTGTCCCTACACACAGACACACACACCCCTGGGTAGTTTCAATTCATTTCTGTTTTGATTGCCTGGATTTTATTTGGTTTTGTTATTGCTTGCTTTCCCTGTTGTGCCTTAGCTGCCCTTTGTAAGCAGAGTGAATCTTGCCAACAAATCCTTTGCAGTCCAACATTAAATCTGACTTTTGCTCATACCCTTGCTGGGGATTTTTTTGAGCAATCTCAAGGATGCTCGTTCAGGACAGGAACCCACGGATCAGGGAGGATCTGAGCTGTCTCCCAGCCTCTCTGGAGCACGTGGACATGGAATTCCTTGGAGGAAACCTGTAGCAGATGGGTCCCCAGAGCCCCCAGCTGCTCCTGAGACACTCACTTGGACTTGTTGTACTCGAACTCGATGTGCAGGCAGTCCTCGATGCCCACTTCCATCTTGATGGAGGAGTTGAGCTCGGGGTAGGTGCTCAGGGTGTGCACAACGATGTCCATCTCCTTGACCACATCGTTCAGCCTGCGGCTCACGGTGGCACGGAGGAAATACCTGTGGGGACAGTCCCCTCCCATCAGGGTCACACGGGGAGCAGCAGGGACGAGGGGCTGCGTGGCTCGGGCTGGACCATCCCAGCAGCCTTGCTACAGAGACCCGTGGCAAGGGCTGAAATGCCTTTGACTGCAGATCTAAATAAAGCATGTGATCAACTCAACAGACCCACGGAGAAAGTTCCTTTTCCCCAGTGAGGCTTGGAACCTCCTCCTTGGCAAGGTGAGGTGCTCAGCTCAGCTCGTGCACGGCTGAGAGAAGGGCCACTGTTTCAGGAACAGGGAATGGGGAATGTCCAAAGACACAAAACAAGCAGGAAACCAAAGAATTGCCTCGAGGAAGCAGAACAGCAAGGAAGCTCCTCTTCCTATGCCATTTGCTGTTCCATTGCTCTCTTTTAGTCCAGGTCTGAACAAAATAAACCCACAGCAAAAGGGCCCTCAGCTCTTCACGTGTATCTACCCCTGGAGCAGCCAACACCCCACACTGGAAAAGACAGAGGGGATTTTCAAATGGAAAAGCAGGCTCCTCTCAGCTTCCAAGCATTTGTGACCCTGTGTTACCTAAGCCCTGTTCTGGGGATCTGAGGAACAGCCTGCACATGTTAAAACCACTGCCCTTTTGCAAGATTACATCAGGCTGCACAGCCACACCTCCCAGTGCAGATCTCAGACTTCTCCAACCCCCACTTTGAAGCCAGTGAAAGGATTTTTAGTCCATTGAGTGCCTCGATGTGAAATATCATTTCTAACATATGAGCAAGGCACAAGAGAAGCATCTGTTTGCATACAGAGCACAATTAAAGTTGACAAGACTGATTACAGCAAAAATATCCCCACTGGAGACTAAACCAAACAGTTTATTTTGATTTTTTTGAATTAGCAAATAAATTAGCAAGTATTCGATTGATTCAAAAGGGGCTGATTTCTCTTGTCACTCAAAAGGAGAAAAACAAGTTCCATAAAGAGCCTGATGCACGCTTGTAAAATAAAGACCTCAAAGGCAGCCTTTCACAACTCAGCCCTCAAAATTAACTTGGAGTTCTGTCACTCCTGCATCATCCCAGGGAATATCAGCACTGACACAGAACAGAACTGGGGCCAGCCAGGGCAGGGGACTCACCGTAGCTTCACGTTCTGCCCCGTGTAGGACTCGTAAGGTTTCTCCACGTGTGTGAACTCAAAGTCGAATGTCTGGGATTGAGTGAATTCCCCAGGCCGGGCCAGGTCCTTCACCAGGGACACGAACTCGTGGTGGTTCCCTCGGTCATAGTAGAGTTCTAGGAAAATGGAAATCCAGGTTAAGCTCAATGCCACATGACACAGGAGATTTTCAGCAACTCTCTTGTCCAGCTCGCTCCTTCCTTCAGTACCGCTCACAGAACCCACCAGGGGAGCCCGTGGCTCCACAGAGCTGCACTTGTTCCCTGCTCTCCATCAGAGCCAGGAGCAGGCCACAGCTTTCCTCCCTGAAACAGGAAGGAAAAGGTCCACACAGCCTCACTTCCTACCATAAATCAAGAACTTGCCTCGGGGAGACACGAGTCACCTATTATCAATATTAAATATGGTCAGGCTGTTGGCAGCTCGTGCAAACCCTTCCAACAATTTTCTGCACTGTATTCCAGGCCAAAGGCATTGCCACTGTGAGGAAAAATCACCACTGCTTCTCTGGAACGGACAGTGACAGAGCAAAACCAAAGGGATAGGATGCTTCCAACTGCTCCTGCTTATCTTTGGACAGCAAAGAGCTGGAGTGGCCTCGAGTTGCAGAAAGCAATAAACGACAGTGTTGATCCTGCTGCACAACCAGCCTGTGTGGCAGCTGAATCCACTGCTGGTCCAGCCCCTGGATAACACATTAATGGCCACGGGAGCACGGTGAGGAAGAGTTTCCACCTCTGGAAGCACTGCTCAAACCAGCTCGAGTGACCAGCATGGCCACACTGCCTCGCTCTTCCCCACAACCTTCCCACATCAGCAGGAAACTACAGGTTTCCTCATTTAATGAAACCTATCCTCCACTCCTCCACCGAGTTTTCTGCCTCAAGTCAAAGCAACAAAACCCTTAAAACCCTGCAATTTGCATGAACAGCTTGGGATTACACAAAAGCATCAATGAAACCTGCCCTTCCCAGCCCTGCATGTGAGCCTGTGCCTACAGGACACCCACACAGTCCTTCTGCAAGGCAAAGCCTTTCTGCTTAGATGAGGAAACAAAAACCTAAGTCATCAGACAACCACACACACACAAGCTCAGTGTCAGCACTAAACTGTGCAGAGGAGGCTTCTGAGAGGTATCAGAGGTGTTCAGGAACTGCAGCTCTGCCCTGCTTGATATGCACGATGAGATTTCAGCTTTTAAGTGATGCCTGTTTCTCACAGCCCTTTGCTCACCTTATCTCTCTAATGGAAATTTTGGCACTAGAGCTCCCTTCACTTACGCACAACAGCAAATGTCACCAAGCCCTTTAGGCTGGGCAGGCAGGTGACACAAATAACCAAGCCTCTCTCACTGAATGCGTGTGTCCACCGAGAGGAAAAGTGCTCGCTGATGTCACAGGGAGAAGCCACGTGCCAGCAGGAAAAGAGGAATCAGTGACACACGATGCAGAAGGCACAAACCAAACTTACAGCAAGGCAGGCAAACGGCAGTGCACTGAGTTCTCTGCTACCTCAGAAAGTCACGTTAGGCACCCTGCAGCCTTAAGCTGAGTGATGCTTCCCACATTCCAGCCCGTCAAACAGGTATAAGCTGTCATTTCAGGTTTTCAGAGCTATAAGGTTTCCAGATTGAGGAAATACCCGGCCAACATTCTTGCTCAGGCCGCAGCTACCACGGGTGAAACCATCTGGGATGGGTTCTGTGCTCACCTGAGAGCAGGCAGGACCCAGCACTCAGAGCCTGGCCCCTGGTACCTGCTGTGGAGCAGCATCTTCCCTGCGACACATCCCTCCTGTCCTGATAAACTGTCCCACCTCGGGCTGATCTCGCGGCAGCAAGAAGTCAGAATGGAAGGCAAGGGATGGAAAGCACTGGGAACTGCAATTAGTGGCACAAACTTCAGTGATTTATCAAAGAGGCCTGAAGGGAATAAGGACTAATGTGCAGCCACAGCAGCTCTAACACACCCGGCTTGGGCAGTAACGCGCATACAAAGCAGTTATTCCATACAGGTATGGCTCAAAACTCTTCCAAAACAGGCCATGAGGAGCAGGCAAGGCACCACAGCAGAGACAGTGGAGCAAGAAACCAAATTCACGCTTCATTTCCACTGGCAACCGTATCAATAGGAACTCATAACCCGGCTCCTCATTACCTGGCCTCACCCACACTCCACCATTCAGGGCCTCCCTCCCTTTCCAAAAAAACAGTCAGGCAGAAGCACAGCCAGTAAAACTCCCCAGCAGCAGCAGGGGCTGGGTGTGACACCTCCGGCGGCAGCAGCCGGGCCCCCCGCGCCCCCAGGGCGCTCCGCTCACCGATCTGCCCGATGAACTCCACCTTGATGCCCTGGTGCTCCAGCCGCTTGTTGGGGTTCTTGAGGGTGAGAACCCCCCGCCCCGACACCGTCTCGCCGTCGTAGAAGAGGAAGTATTTCTCCTTCTTGCCCTCCTCCGTTTTGTGCTCCACCCGCCGCCGGCTCTCGGCGTCGCTCAGCACCAGCTCCAGCTCGGCGCTCTGCCCGAACCCGAAGAAGCTCATGGCTCCGGGCCGGCCC
>VZRO01001317.1:78086-137060 GCA_013397915.1 Daphoenositta chrysoptera
TTGCCTCTCCCTCGCTCCCTGTTCCTCTGTCCCTCTGTCCCTGTCCCTCTCTCCCAGTCCCTCTGTCTCTGTCCCTGTCCCTCTGTCCCCGTCTCCTGTCTCTCTTCGGGCTCTGCCCGCTCCCCGGGACGCTCTGGTCCCGGCCCTTACCGCTGTTCTCTGCGCGCCCGTGCCCTGCGGGATTTGGGTGTTCCGTGTTTATTTTGGAGCGTTGTTTTGGGGAAACGCGTGTTTTTGAGAAATCTCGCCCCTGGCGGTTATAAACGCTTTTTTTTTTTTTTTTTTTTTGTTTCTCTCAGCGTGGGTGGACACGATATGGGACCTGGAATTCACGGAGGTCGAGCCTCTGGATCCGCGGGTCGCGGAGGGCATCACGGCCGATGGACTCGACAGCTTCACCAGCCTGTACAGCGCTCTGGCGCCCTTTGCCGCCGGGGAGCAGCAGAGCAGAGAGGTGACATGACCTGAACACAGAGCCAGCCACTCTCACTTTCTCTTTAGCACGTCTGTCTGGCCTTAAAATCCGCAAAATATTCAAAAACTATTCAAACAATTACTGCTCTGTGTGCTGGAATGCTCCAGAAGGAAGCTATTCCCAAATTTTAATAGTATAATTTAGCATAATATTAAATATATTTAGTGTTATGGGTTATAATTATTAAAACGCTTTTTAAAGTATGTAATGCATAGGGAGTTGGTCACGGTGGCACCTGTTAAAATCTGAATAATGGCTAATTTTGGACATCAGCGTTGTTATGGGATTTCTCACTATTTCTGTTTTGCCTCAGAACGTCTGGGTCCTGCTTGCTGAGAACAGCCTGTCCCACCAGGCCCTGGTGGCTGTGCTGCACCACTTTGTGCACGTGGGCCAGCAGAAAAGAGCCAACGCAGAGCAGAGGGTGCTTGCTCTGCACGCAGCTGGGCTGTACTTCCTGCTGCTGGAGATCCCAGGTGAGCCAGCAGCCTCCCTTCCTCTTCCAGCACGCCCTGAGGGTTTGCTGCCCTCCGTGGTGCAGCTGGAAGGGGTTGGTCAGCTGGTGATCCTGCTGGAACCTGTCACTGCCCAGGGTGCATCAGCCTGGGCTTTGTTCAAGCAGCTCTTTCGTCTTCTCTTGAACTTTCTTGAGCTCTAGGACAACTCCTGTGGAGAGGTCATAGCATCACAAACTGATTTGGGTTGGGAGGGACCTTAAAGCTCATCTCATTCCATGGGCAGGGACACGTTCCACTAGACCAGGTTGCTCCAGCCCGGCCCTGAACGCTTCCAGGGATGGGCCACAATGCCCAGATGGTTTGGTGCTCTATGATGATTGTCTGGAAGAGGACTTGATGTTGTCTTTGCTTGGCAGGCAGCATAATCAACCAGGTGTTCCATGAAGTGGTGTTTGATAAATGTCTTCACACCCTGACAAAATGCTTTCCTCGGGATCTGAAGAAAAGGAAGAAGGCACCCGCTCAGAGCTCGCAGTCCAGTGCCAGAAGAAATAGAAAGAAAGGGAGACCATGCAGGAACGACAGCCCCAGTGTAAGATGCTTGTGCAAGCTCTTCAGATACAAATCCCTGTTAATAAGCAAATTGTTGGCAAGCTGTTTCTCTTTCCTGCCGATATAGATAGAAGAGATGTTGGAAGAGGAGGAGGAGGAGGATGATGAGGATGTTTACTGGTCGAAAGAAGGCCTCCTCCAAGTCCGCAATGCCATCTTCCTTCTTCTGAAAAACCTCCTAAGACTTCTGACCAAGTTCTCCCTAGGAGAAAAGCCTCAGTGCCTGCAGAGCTGCGTGCAGGTAAGAAGGATTCAGCTTGAGGAACCTTGTGTGCCCTAACACAAACTTTTGGGGGATGCAGAGCACTCCACGGGGAGGGGTGGCAGCCCTGCCTTCCGTCACTGGTCCCTGCTGGGAGTTAGTGGAGATGTGGGAGCAGGGTGCCTGCTTTGTGTCTGCCTCTCATGCTTTAGACTTGCTGGCGTGTGCCAGATGTTTTGTTCATGGAATCAGAATGGTTTGGGTTGGAAGGGACCTTAAATCTCATCTCGTTCCACCCCCTGCCATGGGCAGGGACACCTTCCACTGTCCCAGGGTGCTCCAAGCCCCGTCCAACCTGGCCTGGGACACTGCCAGGGATCCAGGGGCAGCCACCTCTTGTTCCTGGGGGGAGTTTCTGGGCTCTGGGCTCTGCTTCTGTTCTGCTTCAAGGGAGCTGTTTGACATTTGAACCCCATGGTGTGACCCCAGACATCCTGGAGCCCTGCACATCCTCCCCTCAGGGGACTGAGCTCAGCTTGGCTCTCTTCCCTTGCAGGTCTTTGTTGAAATGACCAGCTTTGAGCCAGTGCTCCATGAGTTCGACTTTTCAGCAGCCATGTGAGCAAATAATTCTTAATAATTCTTAATGTTTATACCATGCTTTGAACTGATGCCTTTTTCTCTGTCCTAAAAATATGAGTCAGACACAGGGTGATAAAAGGGTACCTTTAGATGAGGATCCTCAGGTGCACCAATTCGTCAGGTAGGAAAGGCCAAAGATGAACACCTCGTGTAATGCATGTACAGTTTTTATAGGTTCTGCAAATTAGCACATCTGACAGGAACCCCCCCAATAGGAGCCTGCCAGCTGAAAGAATTCCCTCAGTTCCAGTACCTTCTATGTTCACCTTAGGATGATCCAGGCTCTGTTTCTGAAAGTGACAAATTCTCTTATAAAGATAATTTGAATATATTCCATGTGCTGACAGCAAACAGCATCTTGTGAATATTGAATGTTTTCCAGTCAATGAGCTCTTTTAGTTGTCGTAGTCATAGGAAATGTTTCTCTGATGAAAGGGAAAGACATCTCTTTGCCTCCTTTTCTTAGGGATGTTCATAAAGCTGAGTACATTCCTGAGCTGGCCTTTTATGGACTGCACTTACTGGTTTCCCCTCTCCATGGCACACAGGATAAGGTAAAAGTTAAACAGAATCTTTAACACCCTCACAGCAGCGTTGAAAAGGAGTGGTTGCTTCTTTCCCTCTCTGCACATCATTTTTGCTTGCATGGTTTTTACTTTTCACTCCAGTTTCCCTCTGTGCTTGTGCAGGTCTTTGCTGGGTCAGAGCAAAGATGGTTTTTCCACCCCAGTCCTTATTCCCTTTGGCTTCTTTGCTGCTGCTCTTGTGTGCAGTGAATTCCGTGCTCTGCTGACTCTTGTGGCAAATGAATTGAAAACAAAGGAGAGCTGCAGTGGCATTGGATCTCCGAATCTTGAGGAAGGGAATTCCAGGTGGCCGCCTTTGCCTGGAATGCTGTGATTCCCTGCTAGATGGAGCTGCAGCACCGCCTGGCAGCGTCTGAGGGGTTGGGCTGTGCAGTGCTCTGTGCACCCAGTGAGGCTGAGCAGGGCTGCTGCTTGTTCAGAGCAGGCTCTGTGATCATGGAGCAGCCAGTTCTGCCAGGAACTTTCCATCTTTATTTGTTTAAATTGGCAAGCAGAGCGTGGCACCTGCCACTTACCTGGGTGCTGCTGCTCTGCGTGGGGCTGCTGAAGGTTGGGTGTGCCCGAGCTGTGTCTGTGAGTCTGGGGGACACCCCCGGGCTGGTTCTGAGCCTGCAGGCTGGCAATCAGCAGCTGTCTGGTCAGGAAAGCCTGGAGTACACACTAACCTGGTATTCCTGAGTGCCAGCCCAGCTGCAGCAGCCCTAGGCCTGGGTGTTTCTGCCTCCTTGGTTTCCCAGTGCAGCACGAGCCTTTTGGAGCTGTTGATATTTGTGGTGACAGAAGGGTGCAGTCACTCCCCTTCCCAGACCTGCCTCATCCTCCCTGCCTCTCCTGCTTGCTCAGGGAATGTCAGGATCATGAGGCAAGCTGTGGTCCTAAAAATGTGGCAAGGGAGGCAACTCCAAAAGTTCAAGTGCACGTGGTGATACAAAACACGCATTTAGCTTCAGACCTCTCCCGTGAGTTTCCTCAAATTTCAAAGGTTTCTGGCAAAAAAAAGTCCACAACTTTGGAGGGCAGCTGTTAGTGCTTCAGAAAGCCCTTCTGAGACCTTGCTGAACTTGCATGAGAACATCACAGCCAGGAAAGATGTGTGTATTTAGAAAGTGTCCTCTTGGAATTTCTCTGCTAGAAGTCATGCTTTAACATGTGCTGTTGTTTGGTTCTAAGCTTAATTCAGAATTATCTCATGACCCCGGGGTGCTTATCCATGCAAAAGAACCTGCAAATAACCTCTTCTTTCCAGACCCTTCAGTGTGTCTTCCATCGACTCCTCTATGTCATTCTGATGGCAGAGAGCAGTGAGAATTCCATGCACGAGGTCCTTCCCATCACACCAGCTGTGACCAGCGCCAGGAACCAGGCTATAAAATTCATCAGGTGACGTTCAGAGCTCTGGGCACGGCTGCTCCTTTCTTCTGGCATGCCTTTGCTTTGCTGTGGAGGTGATAAAGGGATGAGAGAAACTGGCACTGGCTTTGAAGTTCTTTGTGCAAATGAGGCTTAATTAAAATGTCTGGAATGGGAATTTACTGAGCTTGCTGGTAGAGGGGAAGGAAGGTGCTGTTTGACAGGAAAGTGGTGGTGAGTGTAAAGGACCCATTTTCTGTATTTTGCTTTGTGTCAGTTTTTCAGGTCTTGTGTTTTACTACAGAGAATTGTAAAGGAAATGAAAGATTAACATGGAGCTCACTCCTCCTTAGTTCTTTGCTTTCTCCTGCTTAATGCTATGTTTTGCTTATGTTTATTCCCCCTGTTGGGGATCCATGTTGTTGGAAGTGTAGTTTGTGCAGAGATCCCCAGACAACATATAAAAGTAGACTGAGAACAAAGAAGCTTTTCATGTTACCCTTCTACTTGTTAGAAAAGTATGGGAAGAAATTATTTTGTGCCTGCAAAGCCAGGTTAATGTGGAAAGTAAGTATGGTTCTCTGAGCATATCCTGCTGCATTCATGATTCCAGAATCATGGCTTCTTTTCCTGACTTTCCAAATGCATTCCAAAAGGAATGTCCTTGATTTTTCTCCTCTGTTATAAACCAGCCTTATTAAAATCCATTTCTCTCTCTCCTGTGCAGTTCTCTGGTAGATGAGATGAAGGAAGCTCTTTATCCCACTCTCCGAATATTGCTCCAACATATCTGTGCCCAGGTATGCCAAGCTCTGCTGCTTCTGGAGCTGAAGAACTCGTGTGGATACATTGGAATATCATTAACAGTTTAGGAAATCTGTTTTCACAATGTTTTGTAAGGAATGACAACATGTGACGGTGAAGTAGTGGCTGAGGAAGCTGTGATGATTCTCCCAGCTATTGTTGAATGTGACCATATCAGCTCATTAAATAAAAAAATACTTCTCTTAAGCCCTGAAATGCCTGTCTGGCATGCAGAGCAGAGCAGTGAAGTATCACAGGGTGCCCTTGCCCTTGTTTTTCAGGTCCCAGACAAGGCTGATTATCACACCTATGCTGCCCAGGCCCTGGTGGCCCTGCTGGACAAACTCCCTTGTGCAGAGTTCTCTTCTTTCATTGCTTGGCTTTACAAATTCTCACTCCACGAAGTAAGTGCATCTCCTTGATGTTTTGGAGATGAAGGGTTCAGTCTCAGCACTGAATAGCTCTGTCACTGCTGGTACCCAGAGGCAAGAGAACTCTGTGTTCACTTACATTAACAGAGCACCTTGTGTGCTTTTTCTTCCTACAGGTTCCCTCCAGAGTGTTTGCTCTGGATGCAGCCTTGGCTTTGTTGGAGCTGCCAGAGAGGAAGGCAGAGGGCAGCTCCTTGTCCCTGGAGGAGCAGAGGTTTCTAAAGCACAAGTTTTTAGTGCAGGTCATGGTGTTTGGCCGGTGCTCAGACATCGCCCCCGTGGTCCGGAGCAAAGCTCTCAGCAGCCTTGACCACTGTCTGGAAATGAAATCTGCTGTCTCAGAGAGCATTCGGGCCTCACTACAGAGCTGTGAGTATTACAGGCACATTAGGTAATGAAAATCATGCTTGAACTTTCGAGGGAATGATGGCTGGGAGGTAGGAGCTGTCAGGAACTTAAAAACTGGCACATGGAGTCCTTAGGTATTGTGTCATAACGAGAAGTAATTCATGAGCCTTGTTACTTACGAAGCCTTATATTTGGAAGGGATTTATTCTCGTGTATCAGTTCTAAAGAGATTCCTCTGCGAGGTCCCTTTGAAGGATGTTTACAGACAACTGAAATTGCTCATTGGGAAAAAAAAAAAGGCAGTTCATTCTTGCCTGACAGCTGATTAAATCTTGAGTTGCCTTTTGCTTCTGCTAAGTTGTTCTGTTCGTGACTGGCATTCCGAGCTCCCTCAGGTGTGGTGAAGGCCAGATGGCACAATTCAGAGCCTGCACACTGCATCCCACGGTTAGATTGCTTGCCTGAAAAAAATTTGGAACGACAGAATATCCAGAATTAAAATGCTTTGTTTGGTTTCCTTTTTTTTGTTTCTCTTTTTTGGCAGCCCCTGTCCACACGGTGTCGGAAGCAAGCGCTGCGAGCGTGACAGCCAGTGCAGAAGGTAAAGAGTCATTCTTCTCCAGCAAGCCTCAGGCTCTTCTGGGCATGCCATGTAAAAATACAAGTATCTGTTAAACCTAGGGCATGCGTGAGGCTCTCTGTTTAACACTGAACCATCTTCTGGCCTGGTGAATGTATGCCTTTATTATTCTTCAGCTTTTATCTTTTCTTTCAGCCGTGTCCAGCCATCCGCTGAAGGCCTTCCCAGCTTCCAAGACTTTTGAGCTGACAGACAGCAGTGGCACTGCTAGGCCTGATGGTATGTCAGAATTAAAGCAGCCTTTTCAGATAACCATTCAAAGCCTTAATTGAAATCAGACTTTCTGAAGTGTGTTCGTTGTCCATTCCTCAAAGGAAGTGGAGAGAGCTGTTACAAAACACTTAGGGGGGATGAAGGGGGTGGAATTGCCAGCCATAAAGAAATACTATTTCCACTCAAGTCTGAAAAATACATTTGTTCCTGAAATGCTGATGTCTGTTGGTACTAATATGGTGGCAACACTTGTTGAAAAGCAGGTGATTTATTCTTCCCAAAAAGGACAGTAACTGTGGGATAAATGTGGGATATAACACTTGTAGCTCCATGAATTCCAGGGTGATTAAATCTCTTTCTCCAGTGCACAAAGAGCTGATCCATTTTGCTCTGTAGAGCACAGCACCTTTGAGTAGCACCCTTCTGTAGGCAAGGATCCCTTTCTCTGCAGCATCAGGCTGGAAGCTGAAAGCACAGTGTCACATGAAATGTCCTGATGCAGCATGGCAAGCTGCTTCTAATTTGTCGATAGCATGAAATCACCATGGAAGTTGCCTTTTGTGGCCTCCTTTAAACCTCTCCCTTTCTTTTCCTCTTGTGTGGAAAAGCTCTTCCTCCTGACCTTTAGGCCCCTGCCAGGATCTGTGCTCTCAGTTCTTGCTGTTCGCCTCCCCTGAAGTGCTGAGGGTTCAGTTCTCTGCTCCCCTCCCATCCTGCAGCGCTGCCTTTGTTTGCTCCTCGCCTGGGATCTCCCTCCCTATCTCCAGCAGCCAGCCTCCAATCTCCCCCCCATTGAAAGCTCCCTTTTTTCAAACACTGCTGATAAATTTCCCTAATCTGCTCCCTCGGATAGAAAAGTCCTCCAGGCCACTCGAGGTATTGTGTATTCCCTGTTTAGTTGCAGGCTCCTCGTGCCAGAGGATGCCTGGGTTTGTAACCAATACCCAGCTGAGCACGCACTTGGCACTTGGCAAAACAAATTAAGAAAAGGCTAGAATGAAAAAAGACTGTCTGGAGCTCCAGAGGATGCTGAAATCCAGGGCTCTCCGAGGCAGTCAGGGTGCATTAGCAAAGCTGTCTGGCACATGCCTGTGCTTGGCTTATGCCTGTGCTAATTTTGCACTCCTCTGAAGACCAAACAGCTCGTTTTTCTTTTAGAAAAGAAATAACTCTTGGCCAGGGATGATAGTCAGGACATGCTCAGCGCTCAAGGGCAGAGATAAGAAGGGTGGGGATAAACTGCAAGGTGAGATGTGCACTGCAGAATTCCCTCTGCCCACCAGCATCAAACCTTCCCTTCCCTTGGGAGTTCTCAGCCGTTTAGAACTTGGGATTTTTGGTTGTTTCAGTGTTTGATTCTTTCCAGACTCTTTCCTCCTCTTTTCTACATCAGAAAAATCAATGCCAAAGTGTGATTATTTGGTCACCTTCACAAGACTGGACTATTTTAGCAGCAAAACCTTGCAGTGGAAAGGTTCTGTGCTCTTCCTGTGCAGCTGCTCTCAGGAGGAGGAGGATGGGATTGCACTTAGCTGCCCATTAAGAAAGCCCAGATCAAAGTCCCTTTCCTTCCTTTGGTAAAAATTTATTTTTAAGCTAGTTTTGATTAGTTCCCTGTGACTAATCCTATTTTTTAATGGCAACAGGATGGATGTCCATGTGAATCTCTAAGTAACAGATCTCCAAATTTGGCATATCTTTGGGAAATCTGACTTGATGCTGGGAGAAATCTAACAAACAGCAATAAATAGAAACTTTAAAAGCCATGGTAAAATGCTTGAAGTCCTTATGGCCAGTTAATAGCCCAGTGATTCAAAATGTGAGAAATAATTGATCTGTGTATTCAGTTGTGTGTCATTTCATAACTTATCGCCTTGATGATGTATTTTTTCCTGACAAATAAATAAGAAATAAGTGCAGAAATAAGCCCTGTACCTGCTGTACAAACTAAAATTTGAGCCCTAACTTGGCATTTGGGGAAGAGAGATGTGTTCTGGTTGCCTTGAGGTGGTTCTTTGCAGCTGCCATTCTGCAGCCTCAAGGAATTCCTAACTGGGACTCGTTTCCCCTCTATAGCACCCAGCAGCTCATGCATTAATACTCGATGCTGTGTGCAGCTCTGAGGCAAAGCTCACAGGAGGCTGTGGGTGTTGTGAGCTCTGCAGAGCCTCCCTGGCTCTCTGCTGGCTCCCTTTGTCTGAGCTCTGCCCAGGTAGCTCTTCCCACAGGTAGCAGGGTCCCCTGTACCTCAGGCTTTTGTTCAGCTCACAGGGTGCCATCTGATGAGCTCTCAGAGTCTGAAGGTAGCCTGACATCTTTTATCTAGACAAATAAAGAGGTCAGAAATTACAGATTCACCTTTTTTTGCTGCATGTCTCATGTAATTTCTTCCATCCGTTTCTTTTGTGATACGTTAAAATGTGTTTTCAAATGAAAGAAGTGGGGAAATTGTTTGGGTTTGTTTTTCCTTCTGGCTTATGCCTCGTTCTGGATTGTTCGGGGTGATTTTAATTGTGCTTTGTTCAGTCCTCCTGGAAGTTTTGGGGAGCCATTTGAGTTTGGTTTTGCACTGAATTTGTGCTGCTTTAGGGTGGGCAGGCCCTGGCACAGGGTGCCCAGAGCAGCGGTGGCTGCCTCATCCCTGGAAGTGTCCAAAGCCAGGTTGGACAGGGCTTGGAGCAGCCTGGGACAGTGGAAGGTGTCCCTGCCCATGGCAGGGGTGGCACTGGATGGGCTTTAAGATCCCTTCCACCCAAACCATCCTGGGATTGTGTGGTTCCAACTGGTGCTGTGGATAATTCCTTCTTTGTGGGAGTAATTCCTTTTCATCCTCATTTTGGATAGGAGAAGAATTCGTGGCCATACTGAGAGAGAGAGCTGGAGATGAGAAAATCATCGTGAGGAAACCTGCTGTGCGGGTAGGGTGGGGTCTGCATCCTTCTCTGCTCTCAGTGATTACCCAAAATCCGTTAAATAATTAATTAGGCCACAGCTTTGCTGCAAACTCTGTTGCTTTGCCCACTTGTAGCTTCCTGCTGTCCCTGCAGAGTGCCTTAAAGGCATTAAAGATCTTGTTTACTAGCTCCTGATAAGTAAATAATGCAGGCATAATGATGGGAATTTCTCTAGTACCCTTGTTGGCGTTCTGTTATTCCGTCATTTGCAAGGAGAGGCTCTTGTCAAATGTCAATAGGCATTTCAATTAAGAGACTTCCTCATAAACTGAAGCATATTAGCTACTTAGTTTGTTTTGACCTTGTTAGCAAAGGGATTAGGTTATATCCAGCCTCTTTTTGAGCTCTGTGTTGCTTTCCTTGCTGCTCATTTCTTTAATGAAGTCATTAGCTTTTAAAGAGAGATGCTTCAATGGAAATTTCCTTGTTTTAAAAAAGAGGTGTCTGCTGCTGACTGCCTTCCTCTGTTAGTCCTCTTCACCCCAGCTCTTCCCCCTCAATTCACACACTGATTTGAGCTTCCCAGTTAGAGCTTTGCGATTCATATTTTAATGCTTTTTGATTAAGAATAAAAATAAATCCCCTCTTCCTTATTGCCAAGTAGAAGCCGTGGCTCATAGAGAGGCACGGGAAATTGTGACATTCTCCCTCTCCAGCTGCTGTTCCAGAGCAGGAATGACTGGAACTGGACTGATGTTTTCTCTTTCCTTTCCCATCTCTGCCTGTGCCCAGCACTCACGAATTATTACCGCGCTGCTTCACCCTGGGCGAGATAAATCTCCGGCTAACGCTGGCAGGGGGTAGATCTGTGGTTTTGCTTTCCCACTCGATGTCCCCGGGCTGGATTCCCACCAGAGCTGTGCTCTGTTTGCCTGGCAGGTGCTGGGGAGCCTCCTGAAGCACGGGCTGGTGCCCTGCAGCCCCGAGAACGTGGGCGCGCTGCAGGAGCGCTGCCGCGACCCCGCCGTGTCCGTCTGCAAGCAGGCTCTGCTCTCCATCACCGACCTGCTCCTGGTGAGGGAAAACCCCGGGGAGAACGGGAGTTCTGCCCCTCCCGGCATGGGGGACAGCAGGAGGGACCACCCCAATCAGTTCTTCACTCAGGGAGTTGCATTTTGTGACTCCGCTCTGGTTTTTTTGCCGTACTGTGGAGCCCAGCTCCTGACTCAGCTGTGTCTCTAAGCCAGGTTTTCCCCTGATGGGGGAGTGATTCTAAAGAAACTTTCAGCACTCTCTGCTTTAAGATCGTTTATTGAGTCTTATCAGAGAAGTGAAGTCACTGGTGTGACCCAGGCACAGCTCAGAGCAGAGAATGCAGCAGAGTGGCCCCTTATCAAGGTAACACGGCCTTCTTAAAGGTAAATCATCCAATTACAGCTTAAAACGAAAGATATTTTCACTTTTCTACCAATGTTAGACAAATGCTCCTGTCATATACACAGGAACTGTAGAATTTTTCATCCAATACCTTTTAGAAGCCTACTCCTGCAGGAGATGGCATACTAGAAGAAGAAGAAGAAGAAAGTCTAGAAACAACAACCATCTTCCATCTTGGAGTTTTTGCTTTTTATCTATTTACTACATTAATAAACCCAGCACCTTTAGATTTTTCACCCTGTGCTAACCTTCCATAATACTCTATTATTTAGTTCTCACTGAAGTAGATTCCAGTTCTTCCCAAAGAGTTGGCAGTTTTTTCCATGGATAAAGGTCAAAGACAGAGTTGTCCAGGGGGGTAGAACCCTCCAAAACAGGCAGGGAAATATTCCCTGCATTCAGAATTCCCACCCTTACCTTTTGACTCGGAAGTCATGACTCACTCTGATACCTACTTGTGATTTATGCAGAGTGCTTCCAACTGTTGGAAATGCTGATTTTTTCTGGCTGTTGATTTATGTGTCATGAAGAAAATGTTTATGTTGCTGGCCTTCTCAAGTTAAAAAAAACCCTGAATCACTTTCAGATGTAATGTGTGGATGATAGCACTGCTATATTTTTCTTTCTTTTCTATTTATTCACAAAGGGTTCGTAGCTCAGGCTTGGAGCACAGGGTTTATATTAAGCAAAGCTCTTTTTTTTTAGTGCTAAATCATCTGCTGTGCAGCCTTATTGCAAACCTGTTATAATTCTTTATAGAGTCTCAAAACAAAGTGTTGCAGTACTTTAGCAGAAACACCAGGTATTTATCATAGAGATGATTAAAGACCTTGTGATGCTGAGTTTCCCTGTCCCACCTGCTGCCACACTGCTGGGCTTGATTAAAATTCAGTTTCAAAGTTTCTAGCTGAACCTGGAGGCCTCTGCTGGTCTTACCCGTGCATTTGGGATCCCCTAATGATTTGAAATGTGCTTTTCTCAGTTTCAGCACAGCAATGTGCTGGTGCAGAAGGCCTGGTGGAACGGAGTGGTGCCCGCTGTGACGGATGCAGAGAGCACTGTCCGAGAAAAGGCCTTGGACTGCCTTGATCAGATCTTGCTGCAAAACATAAAACCTTACAATAAATCCAGGAGTGATGATAGGCAGAAGCTGGCCTGGGATCTGCTCTCCCTGTCCTCAGAAAGCAAGGAGATGAGGTAAGTGCGTTTTTCCCATCTCTGCCTGTGTTAACATTCAGGGACAAAACCCAGAGGTTTTTTTTTTACTTTTAATCCCATTAGAATACACAGCTTTTCCTTTACAGAAGGAAATTACCTATTGACTGGAGGACTAAGATAAGAGTCTGAGTTTGTGCTCTCATTCCCTGTGTGGCCACAGACTGTTGGGTACCACAGCTGACACACACACTGTTAAAATGCACGTGCTGTCTGCTGTGCAAGGACAAGAAACCCAATTCTTCTCTGGGATTTCTTTAAAGCTACTTAAATTCCCTGCTTGAAACCATCAGTATAATTCTGGAGATGGAAACTACCACGTTGAGGTGCTTGTGTTGCCCTGCCAGCTGCCAGGACAGAGCTGCTGAGCATGGACAAGCTGGCAGGTGGTGAGAAGAGTTCAGCTTTGCTCTGAGTCAGGTATTTTCACTCGCTGCTCCTGTTACCTGTGCTCTCTCCTGGGCTGAAATGCTCACCCACAGCATTGTTACATCCTGTGCTGGATGCACTGATAGCACATGAATATTTAAGTCAAATGGAGGTGTTCCTCTGACAGAAGTGAGAGAGGATATATAAAGCAAGAACATCACCTTGTATTAATTCTTATGTACAATATGTTACTTGTCTTGTGACAAATCGAATTATCCTGCCTGCCGCAGAACGCCGTGGGAAGGAGCAGGAGAGATGGGATGACACACAGCATGACGAGGCCACAACATTGATTAAAGACAAGCTGGATGTTTATTAGTCAACAGGACAGCTCAGAAAGAGCAGACGAGGCACTGGTGCTGCTGCAGTGCCAGTGTGTGGAGCTGTCACTGTTCTAATTCGGGTGTTTTGGAGCTGGGTTTGCACATTGGTGGCACCTTCTTCCTCCTGACCCTGCAGGACCTTGCAGCTTGAGGAATCTCACAGCTCTTCCAGTGGGAAGTAGATAATTAGGGTTGTGCAGAAGATTGAGCAGGGTGTGATGCCTGACATGGCTCTGCTGTCCCTGGGTGGGTGGATGGGGCTCTGAGCACCCTGCTCTAGTGGAAGGTGTCCTTACCTGGGCAGGGGGTGGCATGAAATGATTTTCAAGATCCCTTCCAGTTTAGGCCATTCTATGACTCTGGATATTAAATAACAACTGCTGGGAAGTCATTGTTACAAATTGCTGAAATTGTATTTCCTGATGTGTCATGCTACCAGTTGAACCATCTGTCTTTGTGCCCCAGATCACTACATCCACGTAGGGATGCCAGGTCTGCAGGGAAAATGTGTGTAAATGTGTAAATTTTCAGTGTGAATAGTGGGAATTCCAGGCAATAGTCTGTTGTGTTGCCCAGTGTATGCTGGATTTTTCTGGGTTTTACCAACTGTTTTGTTTATCACTCCCTAAACTTCCCTGTCTTCCCTGCAGCCATTACCTGAGCAGAGCCTTGACTATGTGGTCCAGCCAGAAGAAGGTGACCTCGACTTTTGTCCAGAATGTCATGTCTCACCTGGAGACAGAGCATTCCCGAGCAGCTTGGATGCTGCTTGCCAAGGTGGCAGGTTCTTCCCCCAAGCTGGATTATTCCAAGATCATTGAATCCTGGTACAGCAGGTCAGTGCATGCTTTCAGCTCCATTCTGCAAGGGAGCCCTTTGTGCCCTTCCACTGATTGCCTTTTAGCTGCTTAAATCCCAGTTCTTTCTTCAAACTGCGAGTTCTGCAGCTGGAAATCCAGCAGTGGCCTCAAGATCCGTGCAGTAACCAACTCTTCCCTTAATCTCTTTGAGCTTTCATTGGCTTTGACAGGTCTGCCTTAATAATGCACGTCCCAGCTGAGAGGGTTGTTCAGCTGTGATTCCGTGGGTTTTGCAGGCAGCAGACCACGAGCAGTGACACTGTGGGACACATCCTGTCTGTCATCGGGCACGTGGCAGAGCACATCCCCAGGAGCAGCTGTGAGAGGCTCAGGGGTGAGTGGCCTCAGCTTTTGTGCCTCATCTCCTCCATAATTACTTGAAAAGCTTAGAAAACGCTCATTTTGTGTGTGATCTCATCTCCAGAGAACATCCAGAGCTGGCTGCAGGAGTTCCAGTGTCCCCGGGTGTTGATCAGCCAGGCTGTGCAGGCCCTGCAGAGGCTCTGCCGGGCCTCTCAGGATGAACCAAAGGAGGCACAGGTGGGACTGAAAATAAACCTTTTAAAATAGCCTGTTCCCCACTCAGGGGGTGTCTGCTCCTGTCTCCAGGCTGTGGGTTGATGAGTTCTAAAAAAGGGGCTCTGACTCCAGCAGCTCGAGCCTGCTCTGCTCAGCTCTCTTTGCTGCACTTGTGCTGGAGAGAACATCCTGTGGCTAAGCCTGGACTTGGAAGAAATCTTCTGTCTTCAAATGTATTCCCTCACACACCTCTGAAATACCTTGCATTTGCTTTCAAATTTTTACAGAATTCCTAAAGGAAACCTGTTGCTGTGCTTTTATTACAGCAGCTGTTTCTCAGGCTTGGTCCAGTTTGAAGCCACAGATTTTTGCTGTAATCTCTGGCTATTCTCCATCAGAGCTGCTGCAGATAAACATATTTTCTACACTTCTTCCTGGAGACCAAGCAGGAAGTTGATAACTTGCTCATAACTTTTTTCTGCCTCCATTTGTTTTATGCCATGGCTCTGTTCTGCTCCCATAGTGGGAAGTCAGGCCATATTTTGTTGGTAAAATAAAGATCTCAGCCTGAGCACAGTTACAAAGAAGCTAAAACTGATGCAGGTTTCTGTCCCTAACGATTTCTCTTTGTGTCTGTTTTATATTTCTTTTAGTATTGATGACAGCTATTTTATAGTAAGCATTCCAATCAAGTTTAGTAAATAATGGGCAAATAAATAAGTTATTTAGTAAATAACTGCTCACTCTGTGCCTCAGAAGCCAGGGTGGGGTGATGCTTTCTGGGTTTTTTTTAAACTGACAATCAGAAAATCCTCCCTTGTAGGTTCACTTATCACAGAGTGTTGGCTTAAAATGAAATGCAGATGTTCCTGTAGTTGGTCACTTTATCAAATCTAACAGCTATCATTTATATATGTATTTGGTTATTAAAATTGCCACTTTTAGATGGTGGAAAAGCAGAAATGATGCTTTATATTCACCACAGTATAGTAGATAATCAGCTTTTCCTGTGTTTCCCCTCCACTCTTTGGGATTCACATCGTGTTTTCTTTGTTAATGGAGCTGCTTTTTTCAAGCAACATCTAAAAATTCACACAGACACCTCCAATGTGTTGGGTGCACATGAAACAGCCGCCTAAATCCTTTTTGTTTAAGTCCGTGTGATTTCTATAATGAAGTAAACTCGGGCCTGTGGATCATTAAAAGCCAAATTTTCCAAGGTGTTTTGACACTTGCACGCATCCTTTGATGTGCAGGGAGAATTTTAAAGCTCTAAGGCACTGTCAGATTGATTTTAATGGGATCCAGATTATTAACAGCATATAAAGACTTTGATATTAGGGATTCATGTGTGGACAGATATTACAGCTACCTTTTGTTTAATTAATAAAGTGCTGAATTAATTTTGTTTAATTATGGAACAGGAGCTGCTCAACCAGGTGTTTGGAGATTTAGTATCCACCTGTTACAGCTACATCTCCAACATAGTCCTCAAAGAGGGTGGAGCAGAGCAGCTGCAGGAAGATCTCCTGGTGAGTTTGGTTCCCCTTCAGGGATTGTTTAAAGGGTGGAGGTGTCCTTGGGGTTGGTTCCTCGAGGTCCATGCCAAGAGCTGGGATAATGGGGCTGTGCATGGCCTGTGTGAGTGCTGAAGTCTTTTATTTATGGGCCTGGGAGCACACGGCAGTTTCACACACCAGCAGGTGCTTTAAGGATATGGCACCCCGTGTATTTTTAATATATGACGTGGTTTTTGCCTTGCTTTTCCACTCAAACTTCTCAGCTGAGCTGTTTGGGAGAGAGGTCTGTAAAATGCATGGAATGCTTTGAGGAGAATTTCAGTATCATTAGATGTGGGGGGTGTTGGAGCACGTTAAACACACCCACCCAGGATTTCTGTTCCAAAGCCTCCCCTTCTGTTCTCCAGCCACTGCCTTGAAAGGACTGAGGGAATTTTGAGCTGTTTTTGGAGAAGAACCGACTCCTGCTGACTTAATTTGCAGCTCAGCCACTGCCTTTTGACTGCAGTGCTGCTTTCTCTCTGCAGGTGAGACACCTCTTCCTCCTGGGCGAGGCTGCGCAGATGTGCCCAGCCAAGGTGGAGAAACACATCTTCTTTTTGGTTCAGGCCATCCTGGCCCCTCCTGTCAGCAAGGACCAAGGTGAGCCCCTCTCCTTGTGCCTTCAGCTTTGCACTTGCAGACACCACTGTGTGCCAGGCCGTGCTTCCATCCCTGACCTGTTCTTTTCCAGGGCCTGCTTCCAAAGACAGTTCCCAGCCCCTGCCCCAGCTCAGAGGCTCAGCCATGCCCACTGTGGTCAGGGCTCATGCAGTCATGACTTTAGGTAAGTGCCACCCTGCCCTAGAAATGGCCTTTTTTGTATCTCAGCCCAAATTCCTGGAGAAAAGGAGGGTCAGGGGTGACCTCATCACTCTGCAACTCTCTGACAGGAGGGAGAAACTGGGTAACAAGGGACAGGACAAGAGGAAACAGCCTCCAGCTGTGCCAGGGGAGGTTCAGGTTGGACATGAGGAAGAATTTCGTCACTGAAGGGGTTATTAAACATTGGCAGGGGCTGCTCAGGGAGGTTTCCAGTCCCCATCCCTGGAGATGCTCACAGAACAGCTGGACCTGGCACTCAGAGCTCTGAGCTGGGTGACAAAGTAGGGATTGGTCACAGGTTGGACTCGATGATCCCAGAGGTCTTTTCCAACCTAAATAATTCCATGTAAAGCTCTGGCAGTTGTGACAGAGAGCCCCAGTGCTCTGTTTGCATTACCTCATCTCGGAGCTTTTAGCAATGCAAATATCCATGGAAACAAGTTGGGCCAGCCATCAGAACCCTGCCAGCTCTGCTGCTCCAGGTGGTGAATGCATTAATAGTGATCAATAATTAGCAGTGTCCCCCAGAGCTGTACTCTCCTGCTACTCAGAGTTGGGTGCTGAAGGATCATCTCACTTGTAGTGAGATGCTCAAAAGAAGGTGAAGAAAACTTGGTGCTTTTGATGTAGTTTAGAGCAGAATGCCTGCACAGTTACTTGTCCTCCTCAGCACGAGTGAAGTGCTGCTTTCAGAGAAGCCTGGCCAGCTGCATTCCCAGGATTCTGAGGAATACAAAGTGCAGGTTCTGGGTTTTAATACTTCCATGGTTAGGAACAAGTTTCTTTCGCAGATAGGCAGCATTATTCTTCCCTTAATTGCTTTGGAAAGTTTAATACTTTTGTGCAGAGCTTGGGAACAGGGAGAAGTGATGTTAGAACTATTGCAGGCTATTTTATTTTAGGTTGGTTCAGTGATGCTCTCAGAGGTGGGTGTCTCCCTGCTATGCCTATGACAGCTGGGGCTGTTCTTTTTAGCTGCTTTGAATAATACCCTGTACACAGAAATAGTTTGCTGTGAAGGAGGGAATTTGGCATAGAGACCCACTCTATAGGTCTAAGGGGAGTTTGGAAGAACTTGAAGTACCATCTCCCTGAGAGATCATGCAGATTGCTCATCAAGTTCCAGCACGAGCTTCTTGTTTATTCCCTTGTTTACTTCCTGATTGCTTCCCTGGCTGGCTGTCCGGTGCAAGGAGGCAGCGAGGGCTGGTCGGGAAGGACAATTCCCTCCCAGCTCTGCCCCTCTGTGCTGTTCCCCAGGTAAGCTGTGCCTGCAGCACGAGGAGCTGGCCAGGGAGTCCATCCCGGTCCTGGTGCAGGAGCTGGAGGTGTCTCGGGAGATGCCCGTGCGCATCAACGTGGTGACAGCCCTGTGTGACCTGTGCATGCTCTACACCTCCCTGGTGGACAGCTACATCCCCAACATCTCCCTGTGCCTGCGGGACCCCCACCCCGCCATCCGCGAGCACACCCTGGCCCTGCTCACCAACCTCCTGCAGGTGAGCTCTGTCCGGTGCCTGATGGCTCAGGCTGTAATTAATCCACGCTCAATTAAGGGTGATTCCACTCTGGGTTTAGTTACTGCCTTTTCTGCTGGCTCGGCAGCAGTCGCATCAACGCCGCCCCGCGCAGTTGGATAATGAGGTTATTTTTGGTCAATGGTTGCCCCTTTTCTCATCTTGGTTTCTTTGAACTCCCTCCAGTTTCGCTCCTCTATCAATGGCTGTAACAAGCACCACAACACCTTTTTTTTTTCTCCTGCTGTCTCTGCTGATTGTTCTGGAGGTGTGAATGTTGAGAGGCTCAAGATGTTTACCCTGCCAATGTTCACATGAGGGCAGGTTTGGAGTGCATTTGGCTCTGAAAACAGCGTTGAAGAGCATCTGTGCTGTGGGGTGGGAGAGCAGATTTTTCGTTTTTCTGCTTTATTCCTGATACCTGGGGTAAACTTTGATGTGCTGCTATGGCATTTATGCTGCTTAGAGCATCCCCCATTATACTTGGGGTTGTTTTGGGGTTTATTTTATGTACCTCTGGCTGAGGTTTTACAGCTTGCTCCTTTGCCTGACTACAGTTTGGAGGTTCACACAAAGTTTTCCTGGTTCACGTTGTTCATTTTTGTCTGCTGATTTCTACAGGGGGAGTATGTGAAATTGAAGAACTATCTCTTCTTTCGGTTTGTCAGTGTCCTGGTGGATCCAAACCCAGATATTGCCAGGTAAAAAACTCAGCTGTGAAATTATGGAGGAGTTGAAGGTCAGAGATGTCTCAAAACCTGTCTCAATCTTGGCACCTTCATATTGTGAAGTAAAATTCCAGCGATAAAGCAGATTATCCCACTAACCTCTGTTCTTCCTTTAGGTCTGCAGTGGTAGCAAAGAGGTGATGAACCTCTCTCCAGGTCATTTGAAGGTCCCAAAGTGTGTTCTTGGCTGTCCTCAAAACGTGCAGCTCTGCTCTGTTTAGTACTCAGTTATCCAGAAAAAACATGAATATTTGAATTTTTTTTCCTGTAGGAAATCTTCTTTTTGGTTTTCTGACAGGCTCTGTCTCAAGTGCTGGCTTTGTATTAGGACTAGGATTAAATATTTTGTTGGGGTTTTTTGTCTTATATTGCCTGCCTTGCCTTTTCAGCCTTCTGCCACATCTTGTAAGTGTCAGGGGAATGACCTGTCAGATGATGTGTCAGAGGAATTATGCACTCTGATTTTAAGTGCACGTTTATGAAGTGTTTTGAGGTTTCAGAGTCTCCAGCTGCTCTGTTGTGTGAGAAATGAGTGGGGCACGTTTCTTGCAGGAGAGGAGGTGATGTAGAAATTCTGGATGCAGAGGAGAACGGGACACCTTGCTGCTTGTTTCTGCCTGGAACCCTCAATCTGAGATGGATATTTCCAGAACCATCAACCTATTGTCAATTACCACTCACACTTCCCTTTCTCTTCAGTGTGTTTTTAATATCTAAAAATGTCTTTCCAGTAGATGGTGACATTGCAGCATCGTGTTCCTCCCATTTCTTTGGGAGCCTTTTCCTTTGCATCTGCATTTAGAGACTGCATCCAGACAAAACCACGTTCTTCAGGTCTGGGGTTGCCTTGCAGCTCTTGCAGGACCTTTGGTGATTAACTCATTGCTGAGTGCTGTGTCTCAGCCACAGTGGAACTCAAGTTATTTAAATAATTTACGTCTTGTGCCTGGATTCAAGTTCAGATTTATTTCTGACTCTAATGGCCATAAAAATGAGTAGTGTTGTGGATGCTGGAAATGTCTGTCTCTCTGAGAAAAGGATGGAAATCAGTGAGCTGATACCCTTGTGCAAGCCCAGATGGAGCTGGGCAAGAATTAAATGTGGTATTGAGGGAGAGTTGGCAGAGAAAAACCATCCTCCTGCCTTGAGAGCCCTACACAGTTTCAGGGGTGGCTTTTAGAAATTCTCCAGTGGTCATTCCTTTCTCTTCCTCCTCTCCAGTTTTGCAGAGTACTGCCTGGTGCATGTCTTGCTGATGAGGAACCCCATGATATTCTCCCAGCACTTCGTTGAGTGCATCTTCCATTTCAACAGCTACGAGAAACATCCCAAGTACAACAGGTTCCCCCAGAGCGAGCGGTCAGTTGAGCACATTTCTGTCTAATTTTTGCTAAATTATGGGCTGTCTGGCCATGCAGCTCTCAGTGACAGCACAGCATTTGTGTCACTTCATAATTATCTGTGCAACAGAGTGGAAAGAGCCGGAGGGAGCAGTGCTGAGTCGTGTCCTGCCTTCCCTGTGACACTGCTGTGTGTAATTTGTAGGACTGTGTGGTGTCCTAACAGGTTTATGGGTCTTAAAAGTGACATGCAAATATCCCTGGCTGATTTAAGGTCTTATTATTTCTGGGAGCTGGCATAATGTGATTTGGGCCTGTGTAAAATGTCGTGCTCTGCTGCAGGGTGAAGCAGCTCTTCTCTCTGAAGGGGAAGGACAACAAGGAGCAGAGGATGAGGATCTACACCTTCCTGCTGGACCATTTCACAGATGAGCAGAGGTTCAACATCACCACCACGATCAGCGACAGCATCCTGGGTAAGGATCTGCCTTATAAAATCTGGCAACCAAAAAATTGCTGTCTGTATGAAAGCCCATAATCCTGGCATTTTATCTTCCTGGCTTCCCCATCACTGCTGCTTCTGGTAAAATAAATTATTTCTTGCCTGTGTATTCCAGCTTGCTTTGTGTACGAGGTCCTTCCTTTGGACCTGGAAGGCAGCGAGCTGCTCTCAGATACCTTTGCAGTCCTCAGCTGCAAAGAAATCAAGCTCTCAAGTATGAGGTCCAAACCTGAGGAAGACATTCAGCATGAGGAAGATGAGATGTCCACGACCACTGCTGTCATGCAGGTGGCCCAGAAAAAGCTCATTTTGCAGGTGAGGGGCACTTGGTCTGCTTTGGGAGGGGGGCTGGCACGCTCTGTGTCTTGTAAAAACAAACTGTGAAGGCAAAATTTGTGAGGGATGCTTGTCCTGGAGCTGGAGGGATCGGAAATGCATTTCCCCAGGAGCCAGGGGAGCTGTGCTGAGCTGGCTTTGTTCCCCACTCCTCTCCTTGGTGAAGCATTTGAGCGGAACAATGATTTTCCTGCACCTCTGGGCAATTTGCCTTCCCTGTGAGAACTGAGTGACTTAGTGATGCATCTGAAAAGGCTCCACTTAGGTTAAAAGCCTCTGTGCATGTGTGTGGTGTGAGAGCAGCCTTAATTACAGTAATTCCCTGGCTGTGGGGGGATAACTCCTCTCACTCGGTCCATGGAACGCAGAGCGGCTTCTCCTTTATTGCCTCGCGTAACTGTTCGTGCCTTGCTCACAAAAAGGGTCAAAAGAAGAATTTAATAGAAAACATCATCCCCACAATCACATCACTGAAGTCCTTGATGGAGCAGAAGAGGACCCCAGCTCTGAAGGATCTGATGAACTGCCTGCGGGTAAGGGGAAGTGTTTTCTTGCTGGTCGTGGTGTTTTTATCCTCTCTGGAGTTAATGTGCTGGGTGTGCAACCACTGCCAGAACGAAGAGCCTTCTTAGAAGGGAAGAATTCAGAAGATGTGATGTTGTGACACTGCCACTGTGTTAAATAACGTGGGAGGTGGAGGGATTGGAGATAAGGCTCTTGGCGTGGAACGTGGGCAGGAAGAAAGCTCAAATGCTGGAAAGCTTTTTCATGTTCTGAAGAACAAATTGGAGTTGAAACTCTTCAGTCTGTTAAAAACACCTCTGCTCTACCAACTGGTGTTTCCTTTTGCTCCCAAGCAGCTGTGATCTGAATGGGGATGTGAATCAGTAGCTGGGGGAGATTTCTGAAAGGGTCCAAACATTCCTTATTGCTGCAGGAAATGATGCAAGATTACCGAAACGAAATCAAAGACTTCTTTGCTGAGGACCAGCAGCTGGTAGTCGAGCTGGAGTATGACATGAGGAAATATGAAGAGCAGCTGGCCAGGGAGAAGGAGTTAGAGCAGGAGCAGCTCTCAGCAGCCCGTTGGGAGGTTGGTGCCATTGGCTCTGTACCTGTCTCCTCTGCTGGAATTTGTGTGCTCGCAGCTCCCAGGCCCTGCCTGAGGACCCCGTTCCAGCACTTGGAGCTGGATGCTTATGAAGGGTTTTCATACCTCTTTGTACTTCCTGACAGAAGCTTTGGTTTCAGAGTCATTTAATAGGTTTAGAACATCAACAAACAAAGCCAAGAGGAGCAGCAAATGATTAATGGAGAAAGAATTCGATTTAAAGGGAAAACCAAGTCTAATTTGGCGCTGGCTGGGCTTAGATGTTGGATTCTCTCCGTTCCCAGAATGATAAACTGGTAACAAAGACAGGAATTCACTTTGTCTGACTTCAGGTGTCTACAAAGTGGGAATTCAAACCATGCAGACCCTCTTTTCAATTCAGTGTAAAGAAATAAATACTTGCCTGAGTCAATTGTCCTGAACTATTTTAGACACCTACCTTAAGGTGAGGTGACTTCTAGCCTGGAAGTGCATTTCTCTGCAGACTATAGAAGAGCACTTATATATAGACCTCTAAACTAGGACATTTGTGTCCCTATTCACTTCTTGTTGAAGGGACGGCCAATAAATTGTTTCTCCCCAGCACCCTTAACACCCATCACACAAAGGGCAGCTCGTAAACACTCAGGTCCAAGCACCTTGCAGGGTTTTCTACTCTTGTATCCCATGTCAGACATGACCTTCTCTCCTGTTTTCCACAGCAATCTCCATCTTTGGAGAGAGCTGCAGCTCCTGGTGGCCAGAATAATAACAATGCTCGGTCTCCTGCCAGTGGGAGGCTGTCCACACCTGGCTCCATCCCTTCCTCTGGGTGTTCTGACTTTGCCATACCTCCTGCTGGTGCTCTGAAGCAGCCCCAAGTGGGTCGCAGGTATGGGCTCCTCTTTGTTACCTGGGATTTGATATCTATATTTATTATATATATTTATATTGCTTTGCTGGTCCACTCTTTTGAGAGTGGTTTGAAGGTCACGGGTGTTGCAGCATAATCTTATCAAGTGGTGTTTAAGATAAGGGACTGGGAGGGGACAGATCTTGCCTCATGCATCTCATCATGGCTTTTAGAGGGAAATCCCAGTTCCTGTCCTGTTTCTGGCCCTAGGGCATCACTCCTGAGCACAATGGCCAGGCTGAACGCTGCCTTCCAGGCAGCAGAAGGTGTGCCAGTGAAACGCAGCAGGAGTTTGGGGAGTTCATCATCTTCCTCCACATCTGGCAGCCAGCAAGGTGGGGAACTGCTGCAGGCTGCTCTGGCTCTGGACTGCACCTTGTTCACACTGATCCAGTAAGAGTCTTGAGTGGTTTCTGTTCTTAATTATTCCCTTCTTGTTTCCAGTGGCCTTCCGAGGGCTGAGGCGAAAGTCCAGGCAAGAGAAGGCGGACCCAGCAGTCAGCACCCCAGAGCGTGAGTAGGAGCTGGTAGCTGTGGGCTCTTCATTTATCTGAGTGCTGGTAGTAAAGAAGAGCCTTCCTGATGATGCCATGATGATTTTTTACCTTTTCTTTTACACCCCTTTTATATACTTTTTCTATATTCTTAGTGCTTCTAGGCCACATTCTTAGACCCAATATTTTGTTAAGCCCAGAGCCCGAAGCCCTTGGCAGCCTGGCAGTGAGGGGTCAGAGAGCCCCAGGCACCAAGGGCCTCTCCAGAACACATCCTGTNGTGCTTGGTTCTTCATTTTAAGACCAGGGAAAGGCATCACTGAAACCAAGGGTGTGCATGGGAAAGCACAGTTCAGCAGTCTCCATGTGCATCTCACAGGGTCAGCGCAGGAGAGAATTTATTTTGGGATGCTGAGGTAATGAGTGCCCTTTCTTCCCTCCTTGACTCTGGGGTGCAGAAGAGGAAGGTGGTTGTGGTTCCTCACCAGCCTGCCCTGCCCAAAGGTGCAAGGCTGAACACTTCCTTGGCTCTGGAAGCAGAGCTGAGCAGTGCTAGACTGAACTGCAGAACCCTGCTGCAGAGGGAAATCCTCGAGGTCGGGTCCTTTCTGCTCCAAGTTGTGCAAACAGGGTCACACACCTGGTACAGGCTGCTCCGAGAGCAGGCAGAGGGCTGTGACAGCTGCAGGAGAGCACAGGGACCCTCAGAGGGATTAGCAACTGCACAGTCACTGAGTGTGGAACACACTCAGAAAGGACTGAACTGAGCCCTGGAGAAGGAATGATGTGGTTTGGTTACTGCTGTGGAAACTGAAGTAGAAATACACAGAGAGAAATGTCCAATACACAAATTGTGAATCTCTGTGCTCGTGTCCCCTGCAGCTGAGCCAGGCCTGACCATCCAGAGGCAGGTTTTGTTGTTGTGCTGTCTGACAGCCCTGCAGTGTCTCTGTGCAAGCACGAGAGGCAGGTACAGTCCAACCCAAATGGAACTGAGCTCCAGCAGGAGATCCCCTCCCTTTCCATCAGTTTTCTGCTGAACTCCTTCAGGGCATCTCCATTGTGCTGAGTTGTGAGGTGCAGACCCCCAGTGTGCTCTGCAGAGAGCTCCAGCTGTGAGTTTGGGGCAGCTCAGCTCTCCTTGGGCTCTGGGGGCTGCTTTGGGAAGGGGCTGGAGTCCCCAGAGAGCTGGGGGAGGGTCCCCTCCCAGCCCTGCCCTGCTCACACACGGGAGAGCCACGCTCTGCAAACCCCTGACAGCCCTGAGCAGCCACTGCTGTGCAGCCACTGGAAAATCTGCTCCTGCTCTTCCCCGTGTGCTGGGCTGCGCTTGTCTGCCCCAATGTTTCTCTTTGCCTGAGCAACGAGCAAAAAATGTGGGGTTTTGTGCAAGAAGTGTTTTTAGAGAGCAGGATTCTTTGAGCGCCACGGTCCCTTGGAAGCTTGCACGGCTGTTGCTCTTAAAGCACCATATGGTGAAAAAGGAGGAGAAATGTTAATCTGCAGTGGTACTAGAGCTGAATTCCTGCTTTGCTTCGAGGCAGCATGTGTCCTTCAGCAGGGAGACAAACTGTACAGAGCAGGATCAGCACTTCAGTCAGCGTGTGTCGAGCCATCTGTATGGTGGCACAGGCTGATAGACAATCAGAATAAAACATTTTATTTCTCTGGTATATCCTTCTGAGACTATTGGAGACACAGTTCTTTGTAAACAGGTTTGTACTTGAGAAGTTGGGAGCAGCTGTCCCTCCTTTCTGCCTTGTTCAGCTGTTCTGGCTCTGTCTCTCTTCCCTTCTGTCTCTGGGGCTCCTCAACTCCTGCTTGGTACTTTAGGAAGAGCTTCAGTGGATCTGGGTGAGTGGGGATGGTACATAAACACACGTGGAGATGCCACCATTTCTTTTCCCATTTCTTTTCCCATTTCTTTCCCATTTCTTCCCCATTTCTTTGTGTCTCCTTACCCAGGTAACTTCTTCAGGCACACACTGCACAGAGTCACTGGCACAGGTCAGCCCTGAGAGATGCAGGGCAGAGCTAAGGCAGATGGATCGAGTTTGATTTCTGCTCTAAGCTTCAGTGATTCCCTTCCAGGACAGGGCAGGAGTTAAAGAGCAAACCCAGTTCAGCTGTGAAGAGAAGTCCTTTTAGCTGAGTTTCCAACTCCTGCCCTATAAAGCACTTCCTACCTTAATTCCTTGTGAAAGGTTCTGGGAAACATGAGCATAAAACAGAGCGTTGAGTTAAGTAAAATCTGAATATTGTGACATCTCTGCTGAGATAAATGACAGGAAAGAGACAGCTGACAACCAGGGCCTATTCAGGCAAGCTAAATTCTACCTAGCTCCCCTGTCAAGTGATTCCTCTTGTCTTGGCTGCAGGCAGCTCCTCACAGAGCAGCTGTTCAGGGCCTTTGGCAATTCTCAGGAGCCCCAAATTCTGCCCTGACTAAGCAGAGCAACTGCTCTGGGTGGGACTTGTTGCTGGTAGGGATGGCAGAGCTGCAGTGGAAGGGGTGCCTGTCCCTCCCAGGCAGGACAGCAGGGCACAGGACCAAGGTCCCACACTGCAGTGATCTCCTCCACCCAGGGAGGCCGTGAGGCTGGAATTTGGAGCTGATGTGGCCCATCAGGCTCAGCAGAGGGGTTTGAGGCTTGGGGGAGACCCTGAGGTGTGGTGGGCTGGCAGAGAGAGATAAATGCCTGTGTTTGCAGGTAACTGGGTTTACTTACTCTGTGACATGTCTCACAGGCTGCTAATATGTGATTTTTTTTTTTTATTTCCAGAGCCTGAGACCATTGGAGACTTAACTTTTGGTGCTGGGGTCAGTAGCATCAGCTTGATACACACACCCACTTCAGGTGCAGGCAAGTCATGTCTGTGATTCTAATTTGGGAGGGGAGAATAAAAAAACAACCCCAAATGACCAACTCTGTGGCATTTTGCAAAACATGAAAACATATAAATGTTTTTTTTGCAGTGGAGGAAGGTGCTAATGACAGGCCAAAGCGAATCATCTATTTGCCATCGATAGAGGAGCCCTGAATTCCACACGGGTCTGGAACAGCCACTGCAGGGAGAAAGGAGGGACAGCTGCTCCTCAAGGGCTTGGAAAGGCAGGGATGTTCTGCTTCCTTCCTGCAGCCCATCCCTGCCCCAGCAGTGGAGCGTGGAACCCCCAGCAAGGAGGAGCAGGCACCGAGTGCCTCTGCAGCATTTGCAGCACAAAACCCCCCTGGGACTGGCCAAGTGAGCCTGGCCTGGACTGCTGAGCAGAGCCTGTCCCTCCCCTCTGGAATCACAAATGCTTGTGAGGGCACATCCTTCCTTTTCCATCTCTTCTGAGCTCTCTTTTCCCCAGCACTGCCCCAGAGATGGGCAGACAAAGCACACGGAGGGGTTCCAAGTGCTGCTCTTGAACAGAGCAAGCTGGAGGGCTGCAGTATAAAAGGGGGGTGGCTTTTCACTCTCAGGATGTGTAATTTCTCCATTTGGAAAAGTAAGGGCATAACGTTGCCACAAGCTTGGTAATAAATGCATTTATCCCAGCTTGCAGGGCAGTGAGTGGCTGGGTTTATTCAGCCGATCCCTCGTTGTCCCTCTTGGTTCTATAATAGTTGCTTTAATTTGAACAAAGGTAAAACAGCTTGTCACTGCTGCACCCCTAAATCTGGTAATTGCACGCTACATCAGCTCTTATTTGTTGTGCAAACTCCTGTGTGTATGAACAGCCTTAATCTTCTTTTTCTATGGAATATTTCTATTCTTGAACTGTGTTATTTCCAACTATTAGCATTTGATGAAAATAAATGGTTGCAAAATTAATTCCGCCCACGGCGTCTCCCCTTTTCTTGAGCTGACAGAGAAATGATTTTTTATTTTCCTGTAGATTTCTACAGCCTCTCAGTCTCTTCTACCACATCATTGGTATCTTGGGCCCTCAGTTCAATTAGAGTTGGACCCAGAAGCTTTTAAACAGAGACTGGTTTGACTGCAAGCAGGGTATGAGTAACTCACACAAGGTGGGTAAGTGCTCTGGGCAGTGCCTTGTTTATCAGAAATCTGATAAAATCTGGTAAATCTGACCCTTCCTGCCTCTCCCTGATGGCCACGTGCACCTCACTGAAGTTTCTCTGTTGTTAACTTTCATCACAGAGCTCGTGGCCTAGATTTCATTGGAACTGGGAGCTGGGATCTGTTTCATTCCTGCTGGTTTGTCTAACTCAGACACGAACCCCAGGCACAGAGCAGGATTTGCTGCAGGAGTGGAAACAGAGGCACTCACCTCCAGTATCCCTACTTTCTTTTGAAGATCAGAGAACCCTTCAAGTGAGGTTAAACTTTATTCCCAAAATCAAAGTCAGAGAACAGAGGATGTATGGAATGGCTTTGGCTTAAGCCATGGTCAGCTATGGCCAAACCATTTATTTTTGTACCTTCTCTCCTGCCTTAAGCCATTATTTAACCACTCTGAATGGTAAACTGGGGTAGTTTATTTCCTACTTTTTGTTTTGTCCTCGAGCAGTATCTGAGATGAGCCCTGTGAGTTTGAACTTGTCTTCTCTAGAGAAGAACCAGGAACAAATGTCCAAGAATAAACTGATAAACAGCCCTGGATTTTGTGTCACCTCCATCCCACTGTACGTGAGTGTTCTGACAGGACAGACTTTCCCATATTTCACTGAATTGAAAACAGGAGCTTCCCCTAATTTGGTTGTTTGAAAAACACCACCGAGCCCAAACAAAACCCCCTACAAGAATGCTTTATAGCTCGGTATTTATGTAAAACATTCTTGGCAAAGTTAAACGTAATACATTAGTACAAACCTGAATATTATTCACAATGATACAATGAATTCCATCCGTCAGCTCTCAGGAGCTGTATGGGGGGTTCAACTCCCCTTTCTCTCGTTAGAGATGCCACTGTGCATTTTAGAACTGAAAACACAAAAAAAGAAGTCTGGATTCTCAGCTCTGCTGGTTTCTCACACGAAGGCTGCCTTGGGTGGGACTGCAGATTGTGCTCCCAGAGCTACCCTGGCTCAGCCTTTTCCTCTCCCCCTTCTTGCAGGTACCCTGAAAGCAGCACAGAGGAGGAGCAGTGGGTACCCAGAGGGTGCAAAGGAATGTCAGAACAATTAGAGGCAGCAATCAGGTCTGGCTGGCTTGCTTGAAGAGCTGGCATTGAGGAAGTGACCAGAGAGAAGCTGCAAAACAGCAGTGCTGATGTGTGAGTTACACAGGGATCATCTGCTCAGGGCTGCCCCAGCCTTGTCTTTACTCTCCCTGGCAGAGGGATGAGTGGCAATGTTTGTTTTTAGGCAAAACAAATGCAGCAATGGCATGTCCAGCGAGGGCTTTAGGAACCAGAGTAAAGCAGAACACTAAAAAAATAACACCGACAGTCCAAATCGTCAAGTATCCAAAATGCTGTATACAGGAAAAGTTAAGACAACTCAATTCATATTGGAAATACAAGAACACTAAATTCTGCTACATTAAAAAACTTCTTAAACCACAGCACAGTCCTAGTGTTGCATCCACATCTTGCAGCCTGCTCTCACCCAATGCTGTTCAACACTATCACCACGGCTATTTGGGGAAACACTCGTTCCCAATCATTCTCTCTAAAGCCAAGAGAACCAAATTTGGTTGGGTTTTCTTTTTTTCCTTTTTACCAGCTAGAGAAAAATTTCAGCTGACACTATGAAAGTGCTTTTGTGTTGAGCTTTTGCTTTCCCAACCCCAGAAACAGTGGCCTTGGCCATGTGGCTGAAACCTGCCAAGCTGCTGTAGCTGTCACACTGTGTTAGTGCTTTAGGGAACTTGCAGAGGGGCAGCAAACACTGAAGTCACTCTGTCACCTCTTTGGAACTGAGTCCAAAAGCCATCCCTGGATATTTCTTGCAACAACAAAAACAAAGTGTTGGTCACCGGCAAGAAAAGTTTTTTTTTTTTCATATAAAAAAAGTTGATAGCTCCTGCCATAAATTTACAAAAACTATCCCTGAGTGACTGTTCTGTGTCTGGTAAGACCTCTTGTGACAAGGAAATGGCTGAAGCTGGCTGAAGAGGAAAGAGATGCTGTTCCACCTGCAGCTTTTTATTACACTTTGCACTAATACTGATATGCTCTGACAGTGCCATCCTATAGCAACGTGTGAGCTCCTCTCTCGTAGCTTCAACAGTAAAAAAATAACTCCGTTACTCAAACACTGCTGGCATCACGTATTTACACTTTTAAATAGAAATGTTACCTTTTCTGAAGTAATCAAAATAGATCTTTGCAAAAAATTTAGAAGGAGGGGTTTTACAAAATAAACGGAGAAGGTAAAAAAAGCTGGAGGATCTCTCGGTACCTTTTATGGCAAACTTAGCCCAGGAAATTATTTGGCTTTAATTTTCCTGAAAGGGATGTCTTAGCACTGGGTCTCTGCCTCCCCTCTAAGCCTCTTTCCCCACGGAAAGCCTCGGGAGCCAAGCCTGCTTTGTGCAGATTAGAAGGAGGGGTTACCTGCGAGCAGGAGCCCTGCAGGGCAGGGGGCAGAGCCGTGCCCTGCCCCGGGGGTGGTACAGAACGCCTTGGGACGGCTGAGGTGAAGCTCCAGCCCTCCCAGCTGAGCTCGGATCGGGGGCTGGAGCAGAGCAGGGGCTTGGCTGCTGCCCCTCGGACACCCCTGCCCCCATCGGAGGGGATGGGAGTGGGCACGGTCCTGGCAGGGGGCACGGTCCTGGCAGGGGGCACAAGCAGGCAGCTGGCCCAGTCACCAAAGGGACATTCCACACCTCATGATGTCAGCTCAGACACATGAACTGAGAGAGACAGGAGGAAGCAGGGGCATTCACGAGCTTCCCATGTTTGCCTTCTGCAGGAACCACTCCATGTGCTAGGCCCTGCTTCCCGGGAAGTGCCCCAACACTGCTGCTGATGGGAAGCAGAGATCGGCCTTTTTTTTTCCCCTTTAGCTTTTGCTTGGGCAAATCTCTGCTTATTCTTTTCCTTGTACTGTAATAAAACTGCTTTCTCTCACCCTGCTGGCTGTTCTCCATCTTGCTCTCTGCCCTGTCCCAAAGGGAAAGGGAGGGATGGAGTGCCTTAGTGGGCACCTGGCACCCAGCCAGGCTCAACCCACTGCAAATAACAACAGCTGGGGACGGGTACAGAGGGGCTGAGGGCATCAGTGGTGTTTTCAGTGTCACTGGTGGCTGGGCAGAGACCCCCCCGTGCCCCTGAGCGGGCAGAGCCAAGCACCAGACCATCACAGATGTGGAGAAGTCAGCAGCCAGGCCTGGGCAATGAGCTGCTGGGAGGAATTCCCCCCTTGCATGGATAAATCTCACTCTTTGAAGTCCATCTACTGCTGTATCAGCACCTTTTTTTTGTCTACTAGTAACACATTACCAGTAATGCCTACCACACGTTTACCTAATGCTGTGCCCCTGCTTGGCTTGCACGTTGTGGCTGTGTCCCTGCAGCACAAAGAGAAGGCAATTCCACAAACTTCCACGGCCCAGTCTCTTGGGAAGGATGAAAACCTTTCCTTAGTCCAAGCACAGGTTTGGGTGATCCTGTTGGTATCTCCGGAGGCAGGGGAGACGCGAGTTGGGCAGTGAGGAGTTACTTTAAACTTTGGCAAAGAAAAAAAAGATATAACAGATAGCTAGCTATCGAGTTCTTGTGTGTTCCAAACTCTTCCAAGCGCACTTAATTAATCTTTTGCTCTTGCTTTGAGTTCCTGGAGGAGGTATTTTCACACTCGCTTTTGCTGGTTTGCAATTTTCTTTTGGCGTCTTAGATGACGAATGAAGACTTGTGTCTGAAGTCACCCTGCAAAGAAACAGTTTGGGATGTGGGAAGGATCCACAGCAGCTTTCCAGGCAGCTCTCTGTTCCTGCTGCCCACAAAAGGTAGATCCAAGCTGTGTGACCAGGAGGATTCTGCCCAGGCAGCTCCCATTCCCCACTGGGAAGGAGAGGGAGGCACCAGTTCCACTGGCCAGGTGCTCCTCCTCCCGTCCTCCTCACACACCAAGGCGTGGCAGGGGATTTCCTCATCCCCTCCTCAGTATCTCTGCTAATGGGAGAGGCTTTTTCTGGTCTTAAGCTCAGTGATCTACTCAAATCCCAAAATACAAATTCTCTCGTGAAAGCATCACGTCCTGCCCACTTAATCCAATGAAACTCACCCTAAGGGGGTCAGGCCACGAGAGAACTCGGAGCAGAGCTGCCTCTGATAGCTCCTGGCATCAGTCACTTCAGGCAACTTAAACTGTTCCTCATTTCTAAGGAGATGACTCAGCCTTCACCCTTCTGTTTTCCCTCTGTTCCCCAGCCTTGCTTCGGAGTGGAGCCCACTCTGAGAGTCTGCAGGCCCTAAAAGCGACTCGTCCTCTGCCCACCCTCTTCCTCTCCTGACAGAGATGGTAAATGCAAATCGGTTGTTGTTACCTCGTCATCTGTCCGGATATAGTTAACGCCATCAGGCTTTGCTGGAGTCTTGTAGCTGAAAGAAAGGGAAAAATCTCATTTCTGGGACAGGAAGACTGCAGGATTTTGGAGGGGAGGTGCTGGGAAAGACGGAAATGAGGAGGAGCAGCACAGTGAGAAGCAGGCAGAGAGAAACCCAGTGTGTTTCTCAAATGAGAAGTCTGTGTTTGTTCCATCATTTGCCATGACTGGGATTTTTTCTGAATTCCCCTTCAGCACAGGGTAAAAAGATTGCTGTGTGTTTCCCTACGACTCTGCAAAGAGATGAACTGATTCTTTCCTGGGCTCTCCTGCTCTGGTGCCCGTCACTGCCTTTCTGTGCCTCCTGCTCTGTTTCCTGTGGCAATTATAAAGTTCATTTTAATCCTTCACTGCCAGAAGCCTTCAGCATTTTTCTTAGTTACAAGGAAGCGCCACTTGTTTGCAATCCCACAGGAACTCAGGATTTATACACGACTGTCAAGTCCAGTGTATGCCAACCCTCAGCTGCATTTAAATGGGATATTTAGAGCTTTTTCTGAAAAACAAACGAAACCAAAGAGAAAAACAAGACAGGACTCGTGCTGAAAAGCAACATTTAGCAGAGAACAAATCTATCTGGTGAGAATCTTGGCTTTGCATATATTATCTCCTCTCCAGACTCTGTAAGGACATCGAGGCTTGTCTCTGATGCTAATGCTGTTGTTTTTAACATTTTAATGTGCACTCTAAAACGGCTGTTTTTCATCCCAAATTTAGGTCCTCACAACTAGTGAGATTTCCTGCAGAGAGCCTCCTCTGCTGCTTCCACTCCCTATGCATGTCCTGATGCTTCAGAATAATTCTGCAGTGAGCTGTGATCATTAAACCAAGGACCTCGTCATGCCAGCAGCACACAAGCTACTGGACAAACACCTGCAGGCTTTTAATCGTGCTGGGCCCCCTTCCCCATGCAAAAATGAGGAAATCAGAGCACAGCTCCCATCCTCCACCACAACTCTCCCTCAGGAAAATGCCATCCATCCCTGGAAGTGTCCAAGGCCAGGCTGGATGGAGCTCTGAGCAGCCTCAGGTTAACTTTCAACCTAGTGCAAGGTTCATGGCAGGGGATGGAGCTGGATGATCCTCAAGGTCCCAGTCCCACTCTGGGATCCTGTGATGACTGCATGAAATCAACCTGGATGCTGCAGGGTTTTACAGCAGGACATTGGGTGCTTCAAGGACCGGCTTGGCCTGTGGGCTTTGGTGGGGAATTGGGCACTAAAATTCCTTTCAGCCAGCAATTTTTGGTGCCCTTCAGATTCCTCCACGCTACCTGAGGGTGCAGGGGCTTGTCCAAGAAGCCCAGATTACCTTTCCCCACTCTCTTTGCCGTTTGCAAAGTATCCCCTTCTGTAGGCACAGCAGATCCCAAGAGTGATGAGCACCAGAACTGCAAGGACCACCAGGACTCCCCCGATTATCCCACCGATATTGAGGTCATCTGGCAAAGAGAGACACCAGCATCCAGCGTTTCTTTAAGGCAGCAGCAACATTCCAGCTTCACACACACTAAAATGACATCTCTCAAACATTTTAAGCAACAGTTCATAGGGAATTAGTGAGTCCCTGATTTAGAGATTGAATCTGTTCATGATCTGACGTTTCCCTGAATTTTCAGATTATTTTTATCTCCTTATGTCTGGGGCTATGAGAAAGCAGGGAAGACTTAACGCTGTAGGGTGTCCCCCCCTCCTTCCTGATGGCGATGGCAATTTATTGATGGTGATGTATCAACCAGCATGGATGAAAACTGAACGGAGAGCCACTCACAGACTTCCATCTCCTGCTCCTCACACTTGGCAAAGCCAGCATCGTTTGTTGCTATGCAGGAGTAACGCCCTGTGTCACCTTTGTGCACTGCATGGAAAACCTGGGAGGGAAAAGGGATAAAGGGAAGGGATGTGACATGAGAAAAAAAGGCACTGTGAGGGTATAAGAATGTGTATAAAAATGCATCTCTGCTAAGATCTTCTTCCATCAATCTTCCCTCTCCCAACTCGCCCAGACCCTGGAACACCTCACCTTCTTCAAATTATTCCTTCCTTGAAAGCCAGGCAATGTTTTTCTGAATTTACAAGCAACCTTAAAGATAACCTGTCCAGCCAAACCAGTCTTGATTAGATCTGTCAGGGCATTACCAGAGTGCCTGTGGCGGGGTTCAGGGTGTAGGAGGAGTTGTGGGATTTGGTGCTGGATTTGCTGTCGGGGGACAGAGGTTCGCTGTTGCGGTACCAGCTGTAGGTGGATTTAGGAAAACCTTCGTTCTCGTGGCAGTGAAGAGAGGCTGACTTGCCAACAGGGACAGCTTTAGGCACAGAGCATCTGGGAGTCATGGGTTTCACTGTGGGAACACACAAACCAGGTGAGTGGCACTGCTGAGCAGGACAAAATCATTTCTGAATTCATTTCTGAATTCTGTGCTGCCTTAGGCAAAGCCATCAAAACTTCCCATTATCCCCAGCTGGTTCTAAACCTCCCAGAGTGGCACTGGTTGGACTTTGGAGGTCCCCACAGCCCCTTCTGTTCCCGTTGCAGGGGTTCTGGGTCTGATACCTTGGACTGTGAGCTGGATGTTTATCTCATCGATGGTTTTGGTGTCAGAGGGCGCGGCCACCTCGCAGCGGTACGTGGCCGTGTCCATCCTCGTGGTGTTCTTGATCACCAGGGACGTCCTGCTCAGAATCTCTGCCCGAGTCACAAAGTCTCCTGACACAAGGAAAGAGAAGGAAAACGTCAGGGGAATCACACAGACTCATTTTGGGTGTATAAATTGAGCAGTTAATCTCAGACTCTTTTCCAGAGTCAAAGAACTCAATGCTTGAAAGCCCCAAAGGAAACCAAAGCTGCCAACCACATAAGAGGATGAACTGGAAAGCACTCCACCACTCCAAACCTCAAAAACTGTGGCAAAATCGAACTTCCAAGCCAGCCCCAGGCCTTGCCTCCTTTGGAAGATTCATTTGGATGTGGCTCTTGGTCCCATCTGAAGTGCTGGAGCAATTCCAGATGGAGTGAAGCCCTACTGGCACTGGAGTTTCCCTATCAACCCAGAGAGGCTGCTTCTAATGCTCCCAGGGTGCTGCAAATCCCTGTGCTGCCTCAGCAGAGAGCACTGGCAGCTGGACACGCAGCTCCCTGCTGAGGTGCAGGTGGAGCCCTCGGATGTTCTGTGGAAAGTCAGGAGGGGTCAGGGCCCGGTCCTGGGAGCTCAGACACCCAGGGACCCTGCTGGGACCCACAGAAGGGAAGCTGCAGCCTTCCCTCCTCACCTGAAAAACATCTCCTAGCCCGGATCTCACTGCAGCTGCCTGTGGCTCCCTCCTGTGACCTGTCAATAACGAGGCAGGGAGCAAAGAACATCCCACTCCCTCTCCATCCTGCCCTTAACTGCTGAGCTCTGTTCCAGGAGGAAGCAGGCACACAGGCTTGTTTGTTCCCCATTGTACTGCTTCTAAAATCTGTTTGGAAAGCTGTTTTGGAAAGCTGAGAACAAGCAATCTTCATACCCTGCATTTTGTTGTCAAAAAACACGTAAGAGGTTTCTCCATCCCGGATTTTCTTCCACTCGATTCTGGGATCTGGCGTCGCTATGGATTTAATGATGCAGGACAGCTCAACACCTAGCAGGAGAAATGAAGGCAATCCAGATTAATAGGAAGCAGCTGTATTTTTGCTCTGCTTTGAGCACTCTCACTCAATGTTTTATTAGGAGATGCTGCCCACAAAGCAGAGCCTTCTCTTTCATCTGCCTCACAAACAGAAACGCTGCTGGGTTCCAGGAGCTATTGGAAGATGGATTTTGGCCAGCAAAAATAACAGTCCAACAGATATCAACTATGGAGAGAAATGAACACCCTGTTCTCTGCAGGCTGCAGCTCATGGCAAACAAAACCTTTTGTCAGGGCGAGCCCACAGCCCTGTCCTGCTGCTGGGCAGAGCCACAACGTGAGGCAGGGATGCAGCACCTCCCTGGGCAGTGCCTGGGCACGGGCTGGGGCCGTGGCTGCTGGGGATAAACCCAGCCAACCCTGTCCCCTTTGCAGCTGGCACTGGGATCCCCTCTCCCCTGCAGAACAGGGCACCCCAGCAGGGCTGGGAGGTGCCTTCTCCATGTCCCAGGGCACGTCCGTAGGAGGGCCAAGAGAAAACAGAAATTTCTCTCTCTGTGTATTAATTGCAAGGCAACTGCTGTTCCTTCTTTTGGGACCCAGTTCAAAAAAGCACTCAGGCAGAGACTTTGCCATGCCAGTGGCTTGCAGGGGACCTCAATCAACCAATTAAAACTGGGAGATACAGACGTATTCTCAGGCACTTCTCGGAGTGCCAGGCTCTCGTAGTCCCAAGGAACCAGTGCCCAATAAGCCAAATTCTCCTCCGTTGTTTGTCCTGATGTGAATCCCGAGGCAGCACAGGCAGCACTCACTTTGGAATTCCTGCACCACGGGCTTGGTGTTGCTGGATGTCAGCTCCACAGCCAAGAGTCTGCAGCCTGGAAAAACAAACAGAAGGTAATAAGAAATAGCACAGCTCATAAGTCACCAGCTAGGAGCAGGCTGCCTGCTGAGAAATCATCCTGGCCAGCTCCGAGGACTGACTTCCCCAGATAAAACCTCTTCCTGGCTACCAGCACAGCGCCAGCAGGACTGAGTTTATTTAGGAGTTGTGGTGTAAATACAGGAAAATATAATTGTCAGAAGTAGCAATTAAAGAGGAGGATTAACATAATGGCACAAAGGCAGTGCCAGCACGAGCCATTTCCTTGTGCCTTGTGCTTGTTTAGATGGGAAAGGAACTGTGATAGCGCAGGAGTGAAAGTTTTATTTTGAAAATTAACTTGATGGTCAGGAAAAGACAGGAAGCAGAGCAAGCTGGAGAGATCCGGTCGGTTCCTGGGAGAGGGAAGGGGCCAGGCCTGGCCTCTAACAAATGCTGATTACCTTGGCAAGCACTGCAAGTGTGGTAATGTGAAATGTGAGGCAGTAAATCATGAGGGGACTGAGGAGAAAACAGGAGTTCAGCTCTCTGGGTAGAGCCCCAGCCAGACCCCCACTGGGTGCAGGCTCAGCCATGCAGTGCTGTGAGGCTCCTCGTAACACAAACTTGCTTTTTCCCCTCCTGCTCTGGGCACCGAAGTGTTCCAAATCAATCCAGTCATCTTCCCTCTTTTGCAGATTATTTTAGTTTGAAAAATCTGCCTTCCCTGTCCCTTCTGCTGTGCATTCCACCAGAGCAGGTATCAACAGCACTCACACTCTGCTGGATGCCCAATTCACCAACAACTCTCCAGAGGGAGAGGGAAACAGGCAGGGAGTTCCTTGGAACAGGAAAGTGAAGCAGACAGAGGATTTTCTGGAACTGGGTGTTCTGGTTCTCCTTCTCTCAGTCAGACTTTGGTGCTCCCAAACCAGGCTGCTCCAAAGGAGCAGGAGGAGGTTCCAAACTCCAGTCAGTGCCAAAATAATCAGCTGCAGGGGCTGCCATGGGCACACGAGCAGCTCTGCTGCGACCAATCCCATCAGGAGTTTGTGGAAATCGAGGGGAGATGCCCACTGAGCACTGACCACACAGCAGGTTAAAAATGATGGAAAACACCACCTCAGTGACGTGAGCTGTGGCTAAAGGTTAAGAGTAAAAAGTAACAAATATGGATAGAAAGCAGGAAAGGCAGCTGAAGGGAGATGTGGAGAAAGAAATGATCTCCAGCATCACGACACAGCTGGAAATTCCCGTGCTGGCTTTCAGGGGGGAAGGCTTTTGGGCAGAGATTGACAGAGCAGGGACAGCACCCCTCTGGTGGAGCGGCAAGGCAGCAATCTGAGAAACACCCAAGAGCTGCAAAGTCACTCCCACTGAAAGCCTGAGGGCCTTCAACACCTCAAATCCTTCCAGCAAGGCTGAAATGTTCCCTGCTGCTTCCTATCCCTCGCTGTTGGTTAAAAGCTGACACTTTCCTGGGAGCCCCGGTGCTGATACCCCGGAGACCACCAGGGAGAGCTGGAGGTTGGCAAGATTTAGAAAGCTGCCTTTGTGTCCGAAATCATTGTTTCTCACACAAAAGCCACCAGCTGATGCTAACTAATAGCTGGCCCAGCCAAAACTGCTCCTAGCAGGACTTTTCCACCCTTCCCCTTTCTGCACTGGACACGGTCATGCAGCATTTGGGAGAAACCCAATATTGAACTGAGCTGAGAGCGCTCTGGACTTTGGTTCCTTCCAGCCAGGAGCTGGTCTAAGCAGTAATTTCCTCAAGGCTGTTTTGAAGCAGAGTCCATTTTCATCAGAATTTCTGCTTCCAGACCTAGCCCCTGGCAGAAGGGATCTGTGCCACACGATGCCAACGCTTTCCCTTCCCTCTGTTCATCACAGAATCATGGAATGGTTTGGGGTGGAAAGAACTTTAAAGCCCATCCCTTTCCACCTTCCATTGTCCCCGGGTGCTCCAAGCTCTGCCCAACCTGGCCTTGGACACTTCCAGGGATCCAGGGGCAGCCACAGCTGCTCTGGGTACCCTGTGCCAGGGCCTGCCCACCCTCCCAGGGAGGAATTTGTCCTAATATCCAATGTATTCCTGTTCTCTTTCAGTTTGAATCCATTCCCCCTTGTCCCAACACTACGTGCTCTTGTAAAAAGCCCTTTGATCCTCCAGGTGTTCAGGCTGGGGCTCTGATCCTCCTGGATCCTCCTCCTCCATGGGAGTCCCTCCATCCCTCCGTCACCCCAGCAAACCCCCAGAGCATGGGAAGTTGCTAATCCCCAGAAGACAAGGCACAATTTTGGGAAAATCCTTTTGAAATCTTTGGACATGTTTCCAGCAGCAGTGAAACAAGGCATTTGATTGTCTCTGCTGTGAGACTGCTGCTTCTGGAACCAAGAATTTAATTGAGAGCCCAGGTCTGAGCACTCAGCTGATCTGGGGGGATGCTGGCTGGCCTCCTGCTCTGGACCAGTTTCAGTTTTGTTATGGATTCTTGCTTGCACAATATCTTTTTCCAGAAAAATGCTGTCCCATCAAATAGACATGGCAACAGTCCTACATCTGCTGTAGTTAGGATATCAGTTCAGCTGAAGGTGGGGACAGTAAAACCACAGAGTTGTGTGGCTCTGAGGGAGTTATGGCTCTAGAAATATTCACTCCAAGACAGTGGGGCTCCGTCAGACTCCAGCCCCACCTCACTTCTCAGAAATTGCTCACAGCAGGCTTTTTCTCACCCACTAAACACAAGAGATTCAGGTCTATCCCTCAGGCACAAAGCAGGATGACAACAAATTTTAGACAGAAGCTGAGTCCTTGGAGACTGTGGGAGAGGTTCTGACATTATTACGTGTATTGACCTTGGGCAGAGATCAATGTGGCTGCTTAAATCACTGCTCAGGCAGATTTATTCCTCTCTGTGTGGCAGAACTCTGCAAGTAGCATGTTCTAAATTAAAAGAAGGTGACAGAAAAGCAAAACAAAAACCTGAAGTGACCATACGGACTGTACAGCAAGAGAGGAATGCCCTTCTAGAACTTTGCTGTGTTGGCAAGGGTTGTCTCTTTGTTTTGTTTGGTGTTAAATCATCATTAGTGCTTAAGCCACCTTCTAAAAGGAGTATTTCAAAGGTGTTCCTTTAGGCTCCTTCCAGCCCAGCACAAATAAGCAGCAAAGGGTTTGTGTTGTGTAAATCTCACTTCAAAGGGCCCAGCACCCAGGCTTTGGAGAACAGCTGGAATTGCATTCCCTCTCCAGAGCAGCATGTGTGCCACAGCACAGGCACCCACCACAGCTGCTCCACACCCCTGAATTCCCACCAGATCCAGATGTGCCACACCTCCCAATTCCCACCAGGTCTCTATAGGCTGCAAAATCCCAAATCCTACCAGATCTGTACGTTCTACCCCCCTGAATACCTACCAGCTCTGTATGTGCTGCAGACTCAGCCAGACATATGGTTGAATCCCAAATGTCATCAGTTCTCCAAAATAGAATCCAGGACAAGGCACTGAAGTCTATAGCATATTCTTATGGCACTTTTTTTTTTTTTTCAGCTAAAGAGATCCAGCCCATACTTGTTACTGTGACTCACGGTATCTGAATCATTTTAAAATGCTATACTGAAGGAAAAAAAAGCAGCTTTGTAGGCAACTCTGCGTGTTAAATATCCTTTCTACTGTTCAAAGCCAAGCCTGACCTTCCGTCTCCTTCCATCCCGATGTCTGTTTGAAAGCTCTGGGCAGAAATTTGAAGAGGAGGCGAGGGATTGTGTTATAGGGAAAGGGAGAGGATGACCAGGACAGAGTTTGGGAGAAGTTGCTGGCAGCATCCTGTGCTGCAGCGTCGCTCGACGCCGCGATCGCAGCCATCCCATGCAGTAATTTTAGCTAATGCACTGCCAGGCACAAGCAGTACAAAACCACGCAGCTGTATTTAAACACCTGCCCACCACAGCAACAAAAATACGCCTTGCTCGAGGTGTCCATCATCACTAAGCCCTGGCTCGATTTGCAATTCAAAGCCCGCCCAAGCCGTGCGGGAATGCCGCGATAAACCACGCGCCTTGTGAAGCATCTCTGCTCTCTGGGTGGTTACTCGGTGCAGCAGCAGTGAGGGAGATGTTGTGGGGTGTTAAAACGGGTTAGCTGAGCCCTCTGCGTGTCAGCAGGCTCGGGGCTGCCCGTCTGGAGGTGTCCCTGGAGCTTCCATCCCTCCATCCATCCCTCCATCCCTCCGTCCATCCCTCCATCCATCCCCGATGCTGGGAGCAGCGGGGACAAGGACAGCACGGCCCGGGCACAGAGCAGCACAGGGCAGCTGGGAGGGCGCCCAGGCTGACCCCAGGACTGCCCCAGCCTCTCCAGGGGGGTGTGTGCAGCAGGGAGGAAGCTGAGGGTGAAACGTGTGGGAAACATCCAGAGGAGGAGCGGAGGAAGCCACGCAGGGATGGGCTGGGTAAGACAAGCAGAGGGGAGGCTGGGTTTCTGCCCTCGGCTCATTTTGAGGAAATCACCATAAGCCCTTTCAGGAACCAGGACCATCCGCCTGGAAACATCCATCCTTTTGTCTCCCAGTGCTGCAGGTTCTGTATCCCCCCTCTTCTCTATTCCCAGCGCGTCCCGTTGCAATTCCACCATCAGCCTTGTGCCAGCTGGTGCAGGACAGACAGCACAGCGTGGCCCAGCAATGAGAGACCAGAGCATCTCAGGCACTTTTTGGTGACGTTTTTTGGGCTTTCTTTGTCCAACCGTCTTTGTGTGGATCTTCAGGAATAGCAAACGCACTTGCGACACATAAAGCCTGGATTTATAAAGGATGAATAAACGTTTTGGAGCACTCAGTCACAACTTCCACTCCCTTCCTCCAGCCCAAGGAGCTGCTGGTGTGTTTGCTCTGGCAGGCTGAAAGCCCTTTGGAGCTGACAGAAGGGAGCAGGCAGGTGGATGGGCCGTGTCTGCCCAGTGACCCCAGCGTGCCTTTTTTTATCCCATTTTTCCACGGCACCTCCCCGGGCTCAGCCTTGACTCCGGGGTGGGCTGCCCTGCTGGAGAACAATGTCGATGTGCAGCGAGAGATTAGTGAACAAAAGCTTAGGAGTGTCTCGGTTCAAATTAAGTAACAGATGGACCAGGTCTGTGTGGGAGCTGATAACAGTTATAAAAAGGCCATCACCAGACTGTGGCCAGCCCACCCTGGAAAAAACCCACTCAGTCGTAAATCCTCTGTGCTGTTATAGCTGCTTGTGCTAGTAGGGCTTTATTTTTACCAGCTATCATAAACCAGCACGACTTATTTTAGATGCATGGCTTGTGCTGCTCAGCTAAAAGGGTGCCAGCTCCTGATAGACACCTCCCAACAGAGATGTGCCCGCCTGGGCAGGGAACACGAGGCAGAACCAACCCAGGGAAGGCAAATGCAGCCTTACAGAGCAGAGTTTGGCATCCACGTGGCTCCTTCGGGAGCTGGCTCGTGGCACTCTCTGAAATGCTGATCATGAGGGAGTCTCTGGTGGTCCCAGCAGGAGCAGGACCCCACGGGATGAAGCTGCGTGGAACATCACCGGGTGTCTGCATTCATCTGGAGATGGAAGAACTTGGGATATTGCCCTTAATTCACTCTCTTCCTGCTCACCAGTACAGAAGGTGAGGAGATGCCTGACTTCAAACAGGGTACGTGCAGTTCTGGAGTGAGATCCTAACCTGTTTAAATCTCCTGATTTAAATCTCCTGACTTAAACTGGGACCTTAAAGAGCTGACTGCATTTGCTGCAGAGAGGGCTCATTAGCACCCAGGCCATGCACACCAGCTTTTTTCTTCCTTTTTTTTTTTTAAAGTTTTTTCTTTCCTCCTCCTTCTTTTCTTCTTTTTTCCTTTTTTGTTTTTTTTTTTTTTATCTTTTGGACAGAAGGATTTACTGTTCTACCTCCTAACCAGACAGCAAAGCACACCCACCCTGAGGAGTGGAACAGGTTGCTCTCAAGGAGATATGGAACCCTCTCGGGTCAAAAGCCTCTCAGCAAAGCAGCTCCTCCTGCAGCCAAACATTCCTCCTCCCTCCCAGGCAGGCAGGGAAGCGTAGGTGTTGCCTGTGAAGACCACACAGAGCTTTCTGATGGTTTCCCCGAGCCTGGTTTCGTCAGGCTGGGGTGCAGCTGCAGACAGACTGTCTCAAATCACCATCTGATCTGGGCTTCTGCAGCTCAGGGTTTCACAACCTTGGCTTGCTGTGGCATTGCAGCGTGGCTAGAGATGAGATGTTAAGGTCCTGCAGATCTGCACCTTCACAGAAACGACCCCATTTTACTAAAATGGGGTTTCCCCTGTCCCAACAGACGTGGCTGGAGGTACCAGCCCCACAGAGGGACCTACACGCTGCTGCCATCGAGGAGAGGATGGACATTCAACACCCTGCAGAGGTGGCTGGACGAGCCTTGCCCAACATCTTCATCCGTGCCTGATCTGGGCCTGGCTCTCCTGTTTGCCCAAGCTCATCCCCTGTTTCTGGCTCTTCTCCTGGGAAGGACTGGCTGTACGTGCGAGTCGGGGAGGAAGCAATATTTGTGTGGATGACTAATACCTAATACTTAAAAGAGATTAGGATGGAAGCAGCAAGGGCTCGAGAGTTTCCAGCATGTCAGATTGCATCTTTCTGGAATATACTTCAGGCCAACTTCAGCTCAGAGGGAAGATGGAAGGAGTTGGAATTTACCCCTCAAAATCTGGGATGAAGGGTAGTGGAGGGGGAACAGAAAGGAAACATGAACAGGAAAGCTGTTATTACCATCCCCTGCATTCCTGAATTGCTTCTCCCTTCCCAACAAACCTGAGGCTGAACTGGAAGTCTTATTTCCCTTGTGTGAGCAACAGGGAATAGGGCATGGAGCTTCTGCCACGGGATTAAGTCCACCCCAGACCATTTCTTTTCCCTGCTGCTGGCCTCTGGGGTCAAGCCTTTCACATTGGGCTTCCAGTGTTAGGCTGACTTTCCAGAGGGGAAAACCTCCTTTTCCAGGAGGGAAAAACAGGGGCAGGTGGCCTTGCTGTGTGGTTCTGAGGCAGGAGAGCTTCTCCTTACAGCTGCACCAAGGTTTTGGCAAAAACCAGAGGAGAAGTGCAGATCACTTGGCCAGGAATGCATCAAACAAGCCACAATGTGCTCAGCTCTGGTCTTGCCATTTTCATTAACAAACAGGCAGCCTAATTACACCTTCAAAATGGGCTGGCTCGCAGCCAATGCCATGGAAATCAGTGCAAAAAATGGGACACGAGGGGATCCCAGGAGGGCAGCTCATCCCCACCTCTGCTTTAGGGCATGAAAACCCCAGGGATGCAGCTGGCCGGGCCCCTGGAACCCTGAGGAAGCCGAGGGTCTCCCGTGCAGCGTTCCCCACCCTCATTTCCATCTGCCCAAGGGCTGTACATTTCTCAGCTGAGCCTCAGTCCCTTCACATGCAGTGTCTCCTGTAACTCAGCAAGGATGTACAGTTCCAGTTCACTGGAGGAAAAAAACGAGGACTGGAAATCACAGGAAGAGCGAAGGCACACGCTATCTGAGGCAGCAGTGGGTGCACCACTCTGTGACCCGTTTACCAGATGAGAATGCCTTGCAGCAGCAAATCCCAGAACAAAGATGGTGAGCACTGGAGAGCACTGGGAACTTTTGCACAGGGCAGATTTGAAACCAACCCTTCCTGCCTATTCCCACTTGCCTTCCATTGTTTCCGTAGCCAGCCCTAAGAAGTGCCATGCAGGCACATCCTACGTTATTTCTCACTTCAGCAAGTCCCCTTCCTCCCCAAAGTGGCAGATGCTGGTACCAAATTAGTGCAAAGTGGGAGGGAACCAGCAGATAACTGTCACAAGAGCCAGGGGCAATGGTCTTCCTGCTGTCCTCTCCCTTCCTCCCAGCAGGACTCTCCTGGCAGCAGACAGATGCTGAGGGATGAAATCCAGGATGGAGTGGGGCCAGCGAGACGTGACAGGGATCTGTGGCCAGTGTCAGGGAGAGGGAATGAACTGCAGTGGGAAAAGGGGCAAGTTCCTTTATTTTTGGCTCGTGTGGGAATTTGACTCAAGGATTGCTGAGAATCTCATAAGCCACGGTGACGTTTTCCAGGCTGAGCGCCAGCCGAGGCACAGACTTGATCTCAGCAGGTATTTGACTTCCCCAGGAGCTGGGATGCTCGGTACCTGCCTGACCCTGGCTTTTGATGAGGACACACATCTCAGAAGCTGCCTGCAATGCAAAGACAGGAAATAAGCGGATATGCTATCAGCACCAGGCTTTGCAATGCTCCTTAGTGTCTGGCTGTGTCCCAACCATCAATACAGAGACTTGCAGGGGTTTAGCCTATAATCCTCTATTCCTCTGTCTGTGACTCTAATCTCCTGATCCTCCCTTCTCCTCCAGCCTAGAGCTTGACCAGCAAAACACGGATCTGAGGTTCTGCTTATCGAAGACCAACCATGTCATCTTCCTGTGGAAAACGGGAGTTGGGAAGAGAGCAGCAGTCATCAGAGCCAAGAGCCGGGAGTAGGCTGGAGAAGGGAACAGGAGAGGGCGTGAGCAAGCACACAGAGAAATCATTTATGACGAGACTGAAAGCAGCTCTCGTTTTAAGAACATTTCCTCCAATTTTTCAGGGTAATTTTTGCCTTTTTTCCCCGCGCGTGTGTAATTGTAGCCCCGGGTACAAACCGCAATTGTCTCGCTAACTCGCCGCACAAAACACGTCCGAACGAACGCTGCAGGAGCCTGACTGCAGGCACCCGGCAGCATCTCCAGCTGCCTGCGAGCAGAGCCGGAGCCCGTGATCCCACTGCCGTCATTCCAGGCGGGAGAGGTGGGGCTGGCCTCCGCCAGGCAGCTTTGAAGCTCTGCAGAATCTGTCAGAACAAAGGACGCAGCCCCACGAGGGGGAAAAGCCACGTGGAGACCCAGGGATGTGATTTTAGGGGCAGCCCTGGATCACAGAAAAGACTTCCCTTGTTAGCATCAGCCCGAGCTCAGGCTCCCAACCTGCGCGGGAGAAGCGCCGCAGGGTTCAGGGGAGATTATTTCCTTAGGAAGCGCACCGGGGAATTAAAGGGAGCCCAAGCGAAGTCACAGACAGATAAAGATGAAAAGCGTGACACGGAGAGCTATTAGGAAGATGCTGCCATAAATGAGCAGAGGGAGAGGGAAGGGAGTAATGCTGTGTCACGGCAAAGAGGACAAAACCCATCCTGGCTGGTCCCAGCCTGGATTCCTGACCAGGGCAAGTTTGTTTAATAGAGCAGAAAGGAGCCTTGGCACGGAGGGGTTAAAGGATTACTTGTCCTGGGGGAGTTGAATTAGCCACATATCTGGGAACCAACTTCTCCCAGACCCTGACTTGTTTTTCTCCTTAAACATCATCGGCTGCTATTTTTAGCAGAGAATTTTCTCAGCCGAATGCTCCCAGTTGAGTCCTGGTCAGAGGCCCTTTTCCCAGGGAGACACAGGCCCAGCAGCACGTGCTGGTCCCTGCTTCAGCTCAGCTCCGTGCCACTGTCCTGCCAGCTCTGGCCTTCGTGTCACACTGCCAGCTCTCTCCTGAGACTTGGGGACAGTCCCTCCTACCCCCACCCCAGCCTGGGGTAGGCATATGAAATGCCCTCACAGACCCTGAAAAGCCAGGGCGGGCTACAAAGTCAGAAACAGCTAAAAAGAGTAGACTGGACTTGGTACCTTGCCTGGATGCTTTAGAGTACAAATGGCAAACAAGGTGGGAAGGAGATGGAAAGAAATGATTAGGCTGACATTAATAACAGGACCTGCTTCTCAGCACTAAAATCTGTTTGGATTCCTTCCAGTTCCTCCGAGGGAAACCATGGAAGCCTTCATTGTTCATAAAAGTCGCAACTAAATTCGGACTGTATAAAGCTTAAGGAAATACCTCTCAGAGGACAACCCTGCTGGAAACAAATGAGGTAACTCCCTTCCTCTTCTCTGCTTTTCTTGGGGCCTTCATTCCTCCTTGGCTAAAACCCCAACCTGTCCATCAGCCCATCGGTGCTTTCCCCTGGCTGCTGGCTGCTCAGCCCCCAGCACTGCTATCTGTCTGCCTGGCTGCAATTAGCAATGTGTCACTGGATGTCTGGGCTGCTTCTCCGCGAGGCAACGCTTGGAACTCTCTTTATCTACAGCCTGATTTAGTACCTGCCTGCCAGAGATCAGCATGGAAATCAAAAGGCCACATCAGGGCTCACGGATGGACAAATTGAGCAAAGCAGGAGTGAGTGAACCCCTGGCTTGCCTGTGCTCATGTGCAGTTCAGGCTGGGGACCCGGCAGGGTTGAGCTCTGCGGATGCTGGGGATGAGGAGCCACAGCCAGGAAGGTCGCTGTAACAATGGCCCCTTCTTGGCCAGTGTCTGTTCCCTGTGTGTCTCGGAGTCATGTCACTGAAGCAAACAGATTGGGAACGTATTTGCACTCCCCACAGCAGTCCAGAAGGCAGCCCTGACACAGAGCAGCAAGCTGGGCTCTCGGCTGCTCCGTGCCTCCGTGCCAAGTTTCCAGCTCTGCCTGGAACCTGGGGCCGAGCCCTGCTCTGGCAGGGGGAGAGGACAGGCAGGGCTGGGAAGCGCTCAGCTCCCAGCCCCTGGTGCAGGGGAGCCAGGCTGAGCCCACCTGAGCTGCTCTGAGGCTTCCCAGGTGGCACTAAAGCTGGCACGGTGTGGCTCAGCAGCACAGATGCTGCACAGGGCCTCGTCCCCGTGGCAAGAGCTGCCTGCAAAAAGCCTCCCCCAGCCCTGCAGGAACCCCAGGAGCCCCGGATTTCTCTCCTGACCTTCATGTACGCGTTCCAGCACACGGCACTTAACCTTTGAGGCTCCTTTGAAAATCCCAGCGCCAGCGTTTCACGGATGAGTGTGCTTCCCCTCACATCTGCCCCCTGTATCAGATGCTGCCAGCGCCTCTCTCTCTGCTGGCTCTGCTCCCAGCCGAAGGACAGACAATAGGCATTTGAATCCCGGCTCCACTTCCCCTCCCCAACAGCCCGGGGAGATGGCATATCAGAGACAGCGCTGAGAGCAGCGCTCGCCAGCCAGCCACAAGTCTCTCCAGATCCCCGCCTGCCTTCCCCTTCCCTCCCACAGCCACGGCCCCACTGCTGCGGTGGTCGCTGGGCACACAGACCAGCTCTGCCGGGCACATCCTGGTACCCACCAGTCAGCCAGACCGAGGGAGTCTTCTCTCAGCACGCTGCTGCTGCCAGAATCCACGGGATGGTCCTGGATTCCCAACCCGCCGGCCACAGCACGGCCAGCGGACCTCTCCTGGAGCTCTCTGCCGTGCCAGCTCTCTGGAAACACACTGGGCACCTCCTGGAGCTCCTCTTGCTCACTCTTAGGAGCACCCACCTGCAACTGAGTGATCCAGGCTCCACCTGCAAGAGGTTCAACCAGGGTCCGGTGAGAGATATCCTGGATTCTCCTGAAGAACCATTTTCCACCTTTCTAGAAACAGCTCTGCTTCTGGAGCCATTCAGCCTGTTTGGCACCGTTCCTGCTGCCTCAGAGATAACGAGAGAGTGAGCAAAACCTGTCTAGACACCATTTACCTTCCACTGCCACATCAAGGCACCTCTTCAAACAAACCTGCAAACTGGCCAGGTAATACTCCCCAGCTCTCCTGTGCCTGCTCCAGCCAGAGGCAAGGACTCATCCCATCATTCTCCAGAGCTTATCTTTAATCCAGGCCCTTGTGACAACAGGAGGAGAGGTAGGATGAAAAATCTCATTACAGGCACATCAGCAGAAGTCACCTGGCTCCACACCACCCAGGTGGGGGCTGCATCCCTTCTGCTCAGCACCCAAGCTGGGACCTCACCTGTCTCCTCTGGGCAGGCTGCAACCCCCCAGCTCCTTTCAAAAGCTGCCACACACTTGTCACACTTGTCCCTCCTGCTCAGCTGCTGGACCCCTTGCCTTCCCAAAGCCACGTGTGTGAAGCTGAGCGAGCTTTGCTGCAGGCTGGGGATCACAGAATATCCTCCTGTGACACCCAAGGAAACGGAGCTCAGCACCCAGCCCGTCCACCGAGCAGCAAGTCCCTGTCACAGCAGGACAAAGGAGCTCAGGTGCATGCTCAGGATACCTTGAAACCAAGGAGAGGATTTTGGGTTCCTTGAGCACAAGTTACTTGAAGTCCCTGCTGTGGGGAAGCACCTGGTGCCAGCATCGAGCGCTGACCCCACGCAGCCACCACGAGAGCAACATCTCTCTCATTATTTTATTCAGGGTCCTTCGAAATACCTTCTGCGTGAGACACAGCTAAGAAAATCCTGTCTGGCTCTATTCTGTCTCAGGCAGAAACAGCCTTTATTTAGCAAACTGCTGCTAACAGCTCTGTCTCATTAGCCCGTGTTTAGGGAACCAGGCTGCAATTGTTCTGAAGTCTGGCATTGCAGAAAGAGCCTTGATAATGAGGTCTGCAGGAGACGATTCCTCCTGACAGCCCCACAATGACCTAGAAATCCTACTTAATTCCCTGTCAGGGAAAAGTGCTGAGTAACAGCGAGGTGCAGAGGCACTGGGGGCTGATCCGAGAGGGAGCAGCAGCCTCTGCTCACACTTGGGGCTGGGATTCAAGTCCGGGATGGCAGAGCCAGCCCTGCCCAGCTGCAGCAAAGCTCCCAGGAGAGAGCTGGAGGGGCAGAGAGACGGGGCTTGCTGCGGCAAGGTTTGTAGCCTCATCTGTGAAAGACTTGGCACCACGCAGAGAGCTGGGAGCAGAAATCCCTGACAACACAACAGGAGGATGCATTTGGAAAACCAACAGCAGCACCTGGATCTGGGCTTCTCAGAGCACCAGGCACTGCCTCCTCCGGATCGTGCTCGCCTGCAAACTGTGCCAAAACCCTGCCAGGGAACTCCCTGGCTCAAACAGCTCCACTTTACCTCTGCTCCCAGGTCTGGCGAGGCCAGGAGCTCTCAGCTCCACTGCTCCCAGCAGAGCCTGTGGAATGTCCTGCTGTGGAGCAGCCTCCGGAGTGGCACAGGTGCCATCCCCAGGACGGGGGATGCTCAGGGTGTGTGCCCTGAGCTGCTGGCGAGTGTCTGACACCTTCTGCCCCGGCCACTCTGCCCCATTCCCCGGGAGGAGCGGGCAGCAGGCTGGGGCAGGCTTTGTGGGGCCCACAGACACCCCACTTCCAAGTGGTTTGTTTCCCACAAGCAGCACATGGCCGTGGCCAGGAACCTCTGGGCTGGGTGGCCCGGGGCCAGCTGGGCCAGAAGGTGAGGCAGGGGGGACGCAGCAGGAATGTGGGCTGGGTACAGCTGACCGTGAAGACCACCCCCAGCACAGACCCTGACAGGCATGTGCTTGCCACCTGTCTCAGCCAGCAGACGAGGGGCTAAGGCAGGAATTCTGGAGCTGAATGCAGGCTCTGTTCAAGAGGGGTCTGAAGCCCCCCGGCCACGTGAGGCTGAGGGTGCACAGGAATTCATCTCAGCCCACCTCGTGCGAGGCTGTTCAAAGCACAGCTCAAACGTGCAAAGGACTGCTGCAAGGAAAAGGAATGTGCAAATGAAATCCCCAGCCGAAACAGTGTCTAGAGACAGCCCCAGCCAAGTCCCTCGGATGTCAGCAGCAGAAGGAGGGCTCAGGAATGGAGAACCCGGCTCAGTCTGTGCCGGTGCTGGCACACACACACACAGGATCTGCCTTAGAGACATGAGGAAAAGACATCTGCTGGGAAGGGAAGGCCCAGCTTTATTTTACCAGCCTCTGTTCCCACCCGAGATGTGCTTTAAAGACTGCCTTGCAAAGTAGGAATTAAATCCAAAGGTGCCTATGCATCTTCCTTGTTGTCATCCCCTTATCAGTTATCTCCAGCCTGCTCTGAGCCAGAAGATGAAAGGATCATAACACCACTTATCTTCCCACTTAAGAACATGCTTAAAAGCTTGCTCTTAAAGAGGAGGACACTCAAGCCTGGGGAAGCAGCTGTAAATTCTGCAAATGGGCTTCCTCGCATTTCTTTGAAGGAGCTACTGCTTCTCAGTGAGGGACACAGGCACCAAGGGGAAACTCGGGAGGGAGGAAAGAGGGAAGCCTTTGGAGCCAAGAGAGGCTTTGCCTCACGCCCAGGACACGGAGCTGAGTGACAGATGTGAGATGTATGGCATGTGTGCCTCAGCAGTGACCGAGGACGAGCCAGGAACTGAAAAGCTCTTGGAAAATACGGAAGCAGCCAGAATTCTGCCATATTTGTCACTCCAAAACCACACTCTCCTCGGGACTGAGCAGTGACACGGCCAGCAGGGTTAGGGATCCCCTTGCACGCTGCAGGCAGAGCTGCTGCACCCAACCCTGCTCCAGGACGAAGCCTCGAGGCCAGGACCTCTCCCACACAGCCCCGTGTCTGAATTTGACCCTCATCTCCCCTTTTTGTAGAGCTGCTTGTAACCACGGTGAACCTGGATCCAGCTTGCCTTTGTCATTTAATAGCTGAGTCAAACTGTCAGAACAGCCAAACAGGATGAGTTCCAAATATTTGCAGAGAGAGGAGGATCAAGGAGCCTGCAGCAGAACACCAGGAGCCTGCCCAGGCGGGGAGAACAATCCCTATTGTGCACCAGCAGCGGGGTGGTGGGCGATGATCACGCCGTGGGACGTGGGGAAAGAGCCCCCAGATCCTGCCCTGCTCAGGAATAAACTGGAATTTGGAGTCCCCTCAGCCCCCTGGCCCAGCCCCAGCCCTGCAGGATGATCGTGGCTCAGCTGTCGGCGCGGAGAGCCCGAGGAGCAGTTGGCAGCGGGAGAGGGGGGTACCGGGGTGCCTGGGGAGCTGCTGCCAGCCCCAGCACGGACTTCAAAGGGCTCCTCTCGCCCTGCTGGGTGGGAGAGGACAGCTGTGTGTTGGCCAGGCCCAGCAGAGCATTTCTGAGGGCAGAAGAGAGGGGCTGTACCTGGTGGAAGCTCCTCTCCGGCAGGCAGAGCTCTGCGCTGCCCCGAGATTTATGGGATGCTGAAAACTGGCCAAAACGAAGGGAAAACACCAGCTCCAGAAGGATGTTTACCAACTCCAACAGCCGGTTCTGCTTGAGGGAGAGCCCACGAGGCTCAGGAGGCAATTACAAGGCACTCTGCCAGTTCAAAGGCAACTCCATCAGCTCCGAAGGAGATAAGGCATCGCCTCCCTGGGAAATCAGAGCAGCCCCATCCACGAACACTCCGTGCAACCTCAGCAGAGCAGCTAAAAGCAAAGAGGGAGGGAAACCAGCACCTCCTGTGCTGCAGGGGCCTCTAGATAACAAGGAGATCCGTGGTGGGTGCAGCCAACCTGTTCCACGGCTCGTGTCTCCAATCCCATCAGCAAAGCACAGAGCAATCACACGAACGGGGGGTGCATAACTCCTTCCACTTTGTTGTTATTTAAACACCTCGACAACCCCTTCTCCCAGGGACCCCCACAGCCTGGGGAAGCCAGGGCTAGTCCAGAGGTCCAGAGCTGGGACTTCCCCTTCCAAGATGCCCAGGACGTCTCTAGCACGGAGCGGATGTTTTCCAGGCTCTAAAAATAACCAGCTCCAAACAGCGTGGTGGGTATAAAGAAATATTTATCTTCGAGCTTTTGCCGAAGATCAATACAGAAGAAAAAGATTAAAGCAGAGATTTAAGCCTGTATTAAAAATAGCTGTTGGTAAGTTCCCTTTGAGGGGATAAAAGCTATTTCACAGAAGCAGCAAGAGCTGCAGGACTCTGCAACACCTTCCCTGCCGGGTGAGCTGCCGGAAATCATTCAGGAGAGTGTCAGCAGCCAGAGCCTCGGGAGGAAGTCCATTAGCAGGCAGCAATCTCCTTAATGGACCCTGGGGTCCATGGGAAAAGCTGCTGTGGACACCGGGGCTCTTTCCAGCACCGCCATTCACGCAGCCAGTTATCATCCCATACTCCCAGGAACGCTCCTCACCCTCGTGGCAGCCTGATAACACCATGAATTAATCTTTTCGGGAGCTTCCAGCGAGCCAGGGCACAAATTTGGACAGCAAGCTTTTAATTTTTCTTTTTTTTTTTTTTTTTTGTCAGCCCCCAGCAAACAGCCATGAACAGAAGCTGTTTGTAACAGCAGCAACATCCATCAAACCTCTGTTTTCCAAGGAAAACATCCTGGCAAAGCAAGAAATGCTGTCTCCGTGGGTGATTTTGGGGCTGAAAGATCAAGCAGAGCCTTGTACATTTACACGCAGACAAAATCATTAAGTTCTCTGCTGTGCAGCCACCTCCACTCGAGGTCTGAGAGAACACACAGCCACCCCGGAGGGATGAGAAGCAGCAGGAACCTTTCTACAGGGAATAAAAAGCAGGACTGCTGTGCAGAGCTCTGCTCTCTGCTAAAAGGTAAGCTTGGCTCTCAAAAGAGCTCTCCTCCATGACCTTGCTTGCCAGCCTTTTTCCATGTCACTAATGAAACACAACTCCCGACTCCCTTTGGATTCCCCACGAATTTTATGGGCTCCTTCAGCAACCACTGAGCCAACCTCGTGGCTGTACATCTTGAGATATACTGGGCAAGAGTGTCAAAGGTGGCAACTGAATTAGATGTCTCAAGGGGAGAGAGCAGGGAAGGCGGGTGCTTTCAAGAGACCTGAAATTTTAGAAGTATTTTACTCCCACCCTTCAAAACAGAGCCTAAAAGTGTCCCCGTTTACATCCTCTCTGTCAAACACCGGCCACTTATATAAGAAATTGCCCAAAGTTTATTAAGGCAGGGATTTTCAGAAGAGGTCATGGGCATTAGAAACCCAGCCTAGTAATAAGAACAAATCCCCTTAGATTTCAGTGGATTTCTCCAGCTCAGCAGAAAATCTTACCTAGGCCACCGAAATATATTTTTAATAGCGTGATTAAAAATCTTGAAATACTGCTGAACATTGTCCACTGCTGCCTTTTAGCCACATGCCAAAGAGACAGTAAGTCCCTGGCATGCTGCAGTTTTAGAGCTCCATGTCTTTAAATGAGCCAGCTGTGCCCAAATGAATTAAGAGGACTCTTAAAAAGCCTGCTGATCTCACATTTGTGTTGTAATAATCAGGTACATTGAAGGGAGTAGGTTCGAGCGTGTTCTGGCTTTAACTCTGAAATCCCTAGGATTTATGACTTAAAAAAAAAAAAAAGAAAACCTTGAGCATTATCTGAACACAATTTAATTTCATCTACTTCATCTACTGGTGCTCTGAAAAAACCTTCATTTCCCCTTGGAACCGAGTCTTAAGCCCTGTGCTCCAGCCCACGAGGGGCACCACAGAACCCAATACCTGGGATTATTTATACTGACAAGCAATTCTTGCGTGACAGAACAATTCCCATTAATTTTTCGAGCTTATCTGAAGTACCTGTGGGCTGTCAGGTTACAACACGTCTGTGGCTTCGTTTCTTTCTGATTACTCAGTGCCAGCCCAGAGATGACTGGACTCTCATCCGACAGGTCTCAGCATTTTACAGGTGAGTTCCTGGGAATCTGACCCAACTGTGCTCCCAGGAGATGGAGAAATTTCTGAGATATTTGTTTTATTTTTTTTCTTTAATTTATTTTTTTGTCAACTCCCATTTATAAATTTTGCTCCTGCCTCTGCTGCTCTTTTCTCTGCCTGTTCTCTGGTTCAGAACATGCACCTAAAGCAATTCCCTCCAATCCCCAACACGGCAGAGAAGCACCTTTGACAAGACACCGAGGAACTGCAGAGGAACTGCCTCTCCAAACCTCACTTTTTGCACGTTGGGGTTTTTTTCTAAGACATCTGAAGGCCTGGCTGAGGATGCTGCTCTGAAGAACAGGACTCCAGCTCCGTTTGCAGCTGTCTTGGTGCTGCCCTCCCTGTGCTGGACAGCTGAAGTCCTGCCCAGGAGTCACACAAAGCTCCCTTGGAGTGGCAGCAGGGCCATCAAAGTGATACCAAGACCTCAGCTGGCAGTGCCTGAGCAGGAAACATCTTTAAAATACACCTCCCTCAACGTTTATCCCCCGAGGAAGCTGCTTGACCTCTGAAATGAGAAGCAGGAGTTTGTGAGGAGTTGATTATCCCTGAGACCAATGCTCTGGTGAAGCCCATGGAGTGGACTCCATGAACTCCTCACTGTCCTGTTCCCCCTGATGCCTCAAGAGGCTCCCTAGAAACAGAGACTGGACAGGAATAAGGGAATAAAGGTGGGTATTTATTGGAAAGGCCTTCAAAGGGGCACCCTGGGGAGCCAAGGGCTCCAAGCTGGACCCCAAGCTGGACCCCGAGTCACGAGTTCCCCACACCTTTATAGGTTTGGTCCATTTGCATATCAGCATCAATTCACCAATTAAAACTTTAGCTAATGATGTAATTTCCCCTCAGCTCGCCCCCTTCAGAGGCTTTGGGCCTGCACAGCCTGGGTGTCCTTGGAGAGCAGCCCCAGAGAGGTTTGTGATGAGCAGAGAGCTGAAGGCAGCAGGGTGCAGAAACTTCAGAGTTACACATTAGGCAACACGGGATTCAAAAAATATAAGAGTTAAAACCTAAGGCATCACCCACAGATATATTTTGGTAAGTCCCCACAAAAAAAGAATTGAAACTCTCCAAACAACGCCTCTCCCCTCAGGTTATTCCTGTGGATGTTGATGTTCTGAAGGGCTATAAGCAAACAAAGACCTGAGCTTTCCAGCCAAAAAAAAGTCCAGTTTTTATGTTATTATTTATCCTTCTGAAAGTGAAACCTCTGATTTCCAGCAGGGAGTTGGAGCACTGTGACCCAGCAGGTATTTCCTCTGCCCCAAGCACAGCTATTGCCAGAACTGCACCCAAACAGCAATCCAGGCCCTTTGGGGGAAATTTCAAGCTGTGTCCAGAACATTCATTAGTGCAATTAGAGCCATTAGCTGGTTCTGAGGCCATGTCCTGACTCAGCGAGGGACTGGGGTTTGTTGCACACGCCCTTAACTGCTCCACTTCACAGAACTGATGTTTGGTGCTGGAGCTGGGTTTTGATCCTGTCCCATAAAAACCTGATACTCCCTGGGGGTTCTGAGGGAAGGCAACCAGCCCTTATCAATCGGGAGAAGATGCTGCAGTCCAAATTCCAGCCGATAGAGAAGCCAGATTGAGAATGTAATTATCCTAATTAATTTTATATCTGGAACTCATCTCTTTTCACATAAACAGCAGTTTCCAAGCAGGCCACCAGCTCTTTTTGCACAGAGCAGTGGTTTTATCTTGTTGAGGGGCATGTTGGCAACACAAGCTCTTGTTGTGCAGACAAGGACTCTGGAGGGCTCAGGATCCTGCTGGCCTGTGGAAATCTTTGCCTTTGCTAACTCCCTCCCACCACTCCAGGCTGGCTCCGTAAGGAGTTCACGAACCTTCTCGGGATCATCAGGGCTTGATGCAATCAACTGTGAAGCATTAGCTCTAAATATACAACTGGGAGGCCAGTTCTGCTTCAACACACAAACACTCATGGCAGAGGATGAGCGAGCAGCCAGCCCAATTTGCAAGAGAAACTTAACTAATAATCCCAGCAAGCTGCGAGGGAAGCAGGAGCGAGTGGGGGCTGATCATTGCTTTGCCCTTTGGAGATGGCTAAAGTTAGGGGCAAACTGGCAGGAGGCCACCCACAGCTTTTGTCCTTGTTTGTGGAGCTAAATGCAGCAGCTCATTCTGCTTTATTTACTTGTTTAGGTGATTTTTTGGCAACCCCAAGCGTGTCCCTGGTGCAAATCCTCCGTGTGCGGACAGATAATTGAAAAACAACTGCAGCAGGCCAAGAGACCCAGAATTCAACTTGTACAGGGAAAATAAACACTGAAAGGACCCAAGCTCACAAAGCAGAGCAACATCTCTGTCCACAGACTAAAGCAAACACATTTTACTCTTTAATCTCCTCGTGTTTCATCAACCAAGAAATTCTCAGAAGTATTCGGGGCAAGAGGGAATGTGCTGGTGTCACGTTCTTTGTCAACAGCTGTAAAGGAGATGTGCATCCAACCACTCTTTGGTGGCAGTGCCAGATCCTGCTTACCCAAAAAGGAACACCAAGCCCTTCCTAGGAATTTTTTGGAAGATGTTATTAAGCGTCTGATTTTGGCAGGGCTCTCAAAGCTGTTTGTCCCGGTTTTTTACTGCCTGTTGAAAAGAAAGCGATACTGCAAATACTTCCCATCAGAAAATACCAACAAGCAACTTATCATCACTGCAGGGGAGCTAACAACATTTCCACCGAGTGGTTTTTGGCACTGACAGCTGACTCAGAACAGTTGTTGGTGGCTGGGACAGATGGACTTCATGTATTAAAATAAAAAAAAAAAGAAATTACAACTTCTACTCCATAGATTTTAAAAAGCCTTTTGCGAAATCCAACCTATTACCAAGCCCTCAGAATTAAATCAAAAGGAGATTTGAATGTAATGAGCTTTAAAACTGAAATGTGCCTGGGACTTGGCCGTATCTCCCCATCAAGGACTAGGAGCTATCAGCACGTTCTATTTTCAACAGGAAATACTTGAGAGTTTTGGGAGGGTCTCCACAGCTCTGTTGATGTGAAATCCTCTAAAATCCAAATATTTATTTCCACGGGGAAGCTGGCAAGGAGCGAGCTCGAGGTAGAACCGATGTCAGTCGCAAGCCCCGCTCTCCACCACCGCCGCCGAGAGCTTCCGCTGCCTTAATTATGACCATGGCATTTCCCTGATGTGCAGAATCTTTAGATGCTTTTAGTGCCTAGAGCTGGGAATGCACTGAATGCTCCATGCTTCACTGGCTCCCGTTTCATGGCAATGTTTTAAGGCCAAGATCAAGAACAGGGGCTCTTCTGGCAGTAACACACAGCAGGAGGCAACCCCAGCTCGCAGCACTTGGGAGTCAAAGCAGCACCTCGGAGTCTAGGGCAGGTCAGGCTCGGGATTTCCACATCTTGTGAGCTTTGTCTCCTTCTTTTTGTGCCTTTTTTTTTTTTTCTCCCCCAAGTAATCAGTTGGCACAAACACATCCTTCCAGTCACACTCCCATCCCACTATCCAGCACCAGCCCTGCAGGCTTCAGTACAAGTCTAATTTTATGTACTGCTGACAGCATAACCCTATTTTAGAGGGGTGCCCCCAGTCCCTCAAGTCAGGCGTGGTGGAAGAAACCTTTTCATTCTCAACCTCACTCTGCCCAGTCTTCTGGGCTTATGACCCCAAATTTAAACACTACTGGAAATCAACACAGGACGAGGCACTTTTTGAATTTAATGGAAAGCAAAGCCTGGCACCACTGGGTTCACTGGGTGAATGTTTTCAGGCAGGGGTGTGACACCAGTGGTGTTTGGCTGCTTTCAGCAACTATTGTCTTTCTGAAGAAATGCAGAAATATCTGGAGTTTGTTTCCAGTCTCCCTATCTTTTTCATGTTCAACAGGACACTCGGGCTCTGCTCACGTAACACAGGAAGGAAATGGGGCACCTTTCCACCCTGCAGCCCCGCCGGGAGGGAAAGTCGTGTTAAATCTGTGGTTTTTCCCACTCAAAGGGAGCAGCTGAATCCAGAGTTAGCGCCGGGCAGGCCCTGGGATGCTCTGGGATCAGGCACTCCCAATTCCTCCCGCCGAAGCTGCTTCTGCTCCAAACCACAGCAAAGCGAGTGAACACCAGAGCCTGGAGCTCGTGACAACCCTCTCCTTGTTGGGGATGAGTGTCAGAGTCATCTTCGCACCCCTCCGCTGACTGACTGGGTAGAGAGTGCCCAAATCTCAGTTTATTTGAGGCCCAAAGCGACTCTGCAAGTTCTCTGGAGTTGCTGGAGGATTGTTTTTTGTCCTTAGATAAACTGTTTGAAATATTTCCATTCACTTCAGCCTCGAGTTGACCCAAAACAGTGACTGGTGAGCGTGTACATGCTCAGCCCGTGTATTTTGGTGCTCAGCTGTAGGCTGGTTGTCAGCCTAACCCCACTCCACCCCATATCCTCCTGCTGCCATCTGGGCGGAGGGGGGAGGACAACGCGAGCCCACCGGCTGCTGTCCCCCTCCTCATCCCCCCAGCTATTAATAGCCAGACAACAAATGAGCCCAAATTCATTCCTGAGCGGAATTAGCAAATGTTTTTGCAATTAAAACTGCAAACATTCATGCGGGGCCCCCCGAACAATAGGCGCCTGTGCCTGGTCTTGAATAGGCACCAGTGTCCGCCCTGCCTGCCTGCCGAGCCTGCACATTCCTGGCACCCTCAGCCCTGGACCCGCTCCTTGCTGAGCTGGGTTTTGGGATGCTTCCCCCGG